>JAQFYM010002592.1:0-22801 GCA_034694785.1 Agrenia bidenticulata
TTTCTTTTCTTTTCTTTTCTTTTCTTTTCTTTTCTTTTCTTTTCTTTAACTCCTGACAGAATAATGACGAATATATTCGTCATAGTGATTTACCCCTTATCTAAGATATGACAAATATATTCGTCATGATTTAACTACCCTTAATGTAGATTAGACGAATATTTTTGTTGATGAAATTGGCATATGTCAAAATGTTTGCCACGTATCTATTTTGAAAAAGAAACAACAAATATCAAAAATCTTGAATCATGTCATATATGTGATTGTTAAAGATGGTTAAATCTATGAAGCAGCTTATGATTGTGTCATGCTTTCTTTTTGCCAAAATGCGATGCATGAATCTTTTTAATAAAGTATATTATGACATTTTTTTGTTTTAATTGTAAGTTCTATTATTTTTACATATATAAAATTGATTTTAGGTTTATCTCTTGGTTTTAATTCGTAAAAAAACCTATAAATGATTGAATAACAAATTAAACACACATAGTGATGTTTATGGAAGGTTTTGAAAACAATAAAATGCATATTGAAAATTTTTTGTATCTTTATAAATCAACTAATGCCTCCTAAAATATATTACGAATACATCCAACGCTTCCTCGTTTAACATATATCAGAGCTAATTTAAATATAGAAGATCCGTATAATGGTCGAGTATGTTTTTATATCATTTTTCCACAGACAGCATTACTTTTTGAACTATAAAACCACGTAAATGTACTATTTTTTTTACGAACTAGCAGCTTTATATAGAAAAAATGTTTTTTTTGACCAAAGTTACCTTTGAATGTATCAAATCTAATCCGAATATCTTGTTGATCTTTTTTATTATCGTTTCATTCTATAAATACTTCAATGATTACTATTCTATTAAAATGCATAAATATGCAATTTTTTTTGTTAAATACTTAAAAACTGGGCATGTCACTAGATATTGCGCAATCAGCCCTCAGAATTGCCTTTAACTCTTGATATGCATAAAAGCAAATATATAAGTTATTCATCCGTGGGGTTTTCTTTTATGATTACCTCGTAATAATACTGTTGTCACGTTTATTTTTTGGCAAATTACCGTGTCTTCCGAATAGTTAATATATAAAGTACTAAATTTTCCGGGTATTTTGTTGGCTAAATTTAGAATTTCCGCAATTTTGACTCCTGTTTTTTTTATATTTGGCATCTGAAAAGACTAATGAATTATTGGAATTAGAGGAAAAGAAAGATAAAGGCCCCTAGCGGGCGCAGGATATTCTTTTTACAAAAAAATTGTGATTTGTGTTGCAAAGAAATCGATTCATTGAAAAAATTTTAGGTTGATATGCAGTTTCACACATACTAAAATAGGGTATGGCAAAATAAATTTATGCTAACTGAAAGAAATAGATTCTAAATAGAATATGAAATGCCTAAAATAGATATAACAAAACAAAAATTGCAAGTAAAATTCAGTAAAATAATATACACCTATATATTATTTTTTATACAATTATTTTTTTACACCGGTATTTGCTTGACCCGATTTATAAAAAAAATTGCTTGTTGTGAATGAAAAAAGTGTAAACATCTTATAAATGTGTAATAAATACTAACTTTTTATAAAATAAAAATATCTTTATTATCTAAGACCTTTTTTTTTTGCGTCACCCTGCGCTTTAGCGTGTAAAAGGAATGCATACCACACCTATACCCTGGTAATGCCACTTTAGCATTTTAAGTGCATCCGATCAGTGTTTTCTTTTTTCTTATCGGGCATAAACTCTACTACGAATATATTCGGCATAACAAACGAAAAGACAAGCTTGATTTACGTCTGTGTAATATTTATTGACACTTTCTATCCCAATAAAACAAGTCTGAAAATAAAATAATCTGCCAGGAAATAGCTTAAAAAAATAGTTATGTTTATTTCCGATTGTGGGTTCGTGTGTATTTTAGTTTACATTTTTTCTTTTACAAAAACTAACAGATATTTTACCTTTTTTTTTATTTACGCTTTTTTTGTATATTTAGTGCGAACACAAACGAGAGTAAAATGAAAAAAGAGAAAAAAGCGGTTTATAAGACTAATATTAAAAAGCAGGTAATGTGCATTAGACGCGGTGTCTGGGCTATATAATGTTGTCTACTGCGGTAAGATATCATTTTTTCCAGGAAAATCTAATACAACAACATTTAATAAGATAAATTTCTGTTAAAAAATCCATCAAATGACAACTTATGTAAAAAAATACAACTGCTGTTTTAGTAGCATAAAGTTACATGCTAGGCACGTGATTGGCATATGCGCTAAAGTGGCCAGTATTTAATCATTTTAAATATTACCTTAGCAGATTATACGTAAACAAATCCTGTATACATCTAAAATACACAAAAAGCGTTTTTATATATTTGTGACAGTAAATACCGCTCGTTTTTTTTATTGGTTCGCCTTTATATTTATAATTGAAACCAATTTGTTTTTATCAAAAGTTTCAATATTTTTATGCGTTAGCATGAAAAGCTGTAGTTGATTGCCAAAAAAACTCATATTGATTGCCAATAATGCATTTTTGATTGCATAGAAATTTTTTTAGAAATTGATAAAAAGTTAATATGTGTTAAATATATATACAACTTGATTGTAAAACTAGTTCTTTTTATTTACATCTTTTTGTTTTGTTTTTTTGGCTGATATATTCGTATTTTTATATCTTTTAGTGAGAATGTGTTGTCGCAAATGCTTCAAATGCAAATATTTAATTTTTAAGTATCGATCAAAAAGAATCGCAGCTTTATATACACAACAAATTATAATAAATTACATAAAACTACAACTAGAAGCAAGAATTATTGTGGTGCATGTAAAAACAAGTATTAGTAAAGCGTAAATAAATTATTAGAAGAAAACTAAAGAACGCGTTTTTTTGCGAACCAAAAAAAAACATTCTCATGTAAATGATGTAAAATAATATCGAAATTTTTAATCTTATACAAAAATTAATGTAATGCTACATAAAGTTCTGCATCATTTACATGGAAAAAATATAAAAACAATATAAAACAGTTGTTTGAATTTGTTTAGTATTTTTGCAGCTGTATTTAGATTTAATGCAAACACTTTTTCTTATATATCAAAATAATCTCGCCGAGTATTCTTTTCGGCAGAACTTTTTTTTTAGCTTTGAAAAACAAGGAATATATTTGTTTTACTTTCAATGTCGAGTTATTACGGCAAACTGTAGCAGGTTTTTAAAAACTCTTTTTTTTTCTTGATCTGTAAGTCTATTCCACGTTAGACTCATGCAAAAATTACAGGATTCAGTCAGTGTTTTGCCGCGAAAACAACTAAATTTGCCTTTTTATATAGTCGTAAACTTAATATTTTCTATTGTAACTCTTTTGAAAATCTTAACAGTATTTCTTACAAAAAAAAACATACAAAAAATATACTATTTGCTTTTACATAATCTAAATGGTAAAATCTTAATATAAGAGGTGACGGTCACTTTTTCAAATCCGTCTTTGTGCAGTCACAATTTTTTTTACTACACTGAAATTAAAAAATTTTTGTAAAATTGATATTTCTGTGCATTACAAGACATTGGAAATAGACAATAAAACTTTTAACTATTGAATTGTAAGTACACAGGAAGCGAATAAAATGCCAACACTTACAATAAAAGGCTAGTTTGCCAAAAAAAAGTGCGAAGTTCTACAACTTTTTGGTTTATGTGTGTTTCTCGTCATTTTTGCATTGGCCTTTCTTGTGGAAAAATTTTGCCACACTAGGCATCGCACTGCCAGCAGACAATTTCGTATTTATTTATTTTTTTGATAACGTTTTACTATCCTTTTTTTTTGTATATAGTAAAAGACTTTTATTTTAAGCGGGGATATTTAATCTATGATCATCGTACACTACATATTTAGGTTGGAAATTTTTTTTATACGTAGATACTGAATTTTTTTTTTGTAGGTGTAAAACTAATATGAAAAGTGGCGTTATGTTTTTACGTGTGTAAGTTGTGTCAATAGGTATCAAATTTTATAATGTGCGTTTTATGTTTTGTCAATCGTTTTTTTATTGTTATTCTGTGTGTAAAAGCCAAAGCGTAAATTACAGAATGTTCTATACATAAAAATTGTGACAAGTTGCAATTAATCTATATTTAATCAGAGTGATAAAATCACTTTACAATTTTTTCTTGCTGTATTAAACGTATATGATACAAACAAAGACTATTTTTTGCGAGTATAAAATAATAAACAATTTTTATTTTTAAGAAGTGAGCCTTATGCACTTGTTTATGTTTGTAAGTTGCGAAAACTATATATTAGCCGCATACATGCAAACTAGTACAAGACAATAATAAAACTCGGATAAAAGATTTTAAAAATTTTGCATACGTTAAAAAGATACATAAAAATGCAAAAAGTATTTAACAATACTTGCAAACTAGCATAAAAAATTTTGTTGCGATAATGCCATTAACGTGCCGTACGTATAATTACGTTTGTAGAAAAATGACTAGAATTTTTTGTGCAAAAGTAACTGCAATTTTACTTAATATATATTTGCAAAAGAAAATATAGTTTTGCTAAAGATCAATTTGCAAGGACTTCACTCTGGTAAGCATTTTTTTTTTGGTTGAACACAAAATGTATATACAAAAAGCACTTATAGCAACAAAAAGAGATATTAATATAATTTTCGTCGTTACAAATAGTCTTTTCCCTTTTACGAATATAAAAAACTATATTTTACTTTCCACGCACACCTAACATCTACGTTTTATGTAAAAAAGCACATTCCACGGCTATATTGTATACTTACTATATAAAGTTGTACATAAAATTTAGGGTTATACATGTATGAGTTGACTGTTTGTATAGAAATAAAATAATCATTGGCATCGGTCAGTAAAATTTATATGAGCGCAATCTATTCTATAATAAATACATATTTTTTGTTAGAAAACTACAGAAAATGTTCATTTTTTGCTTTTTTTCGTTTAAAATGCATAAAACATTTTTATCTAGCTTTAAAACGCATTAAGTAGCAATTTTAGGCGTATTCGTATTTTTCCGTCACAGGAGCGTAGACAGGGGGGTAGGGGAAGGTGTACCCTCCTTTCCCTTCAGAAAATTTTTGACGCCCTGATTTAAGGGGGGGGTCTTTTTTTGTGCAGTGATTTTTTTGATTTTAAGAATCTAATTAAAAATTTTTAAGAGAAAAAAACAAAAAAAAATTATAATGTTAAAAACGCATAAAAATATGGTTTTTGGGCCTTGCTTTTTGCAAAAACACTGACTACCCCTGGCTAAAAAATTCCGTGCTACGCCCCTGTTACTTCATAAAATTGTAAGTAAAAGCAAAAATATTTATATATTGGGTGTTTTCTTTAATTTATAAAACTCAGGTGTTATTTGCTCTACACGTAAAACTTGAAAAAGATATATAAATTTTTGTATTAAATTTTTTTCTACGAGAAAATTATTTATCGTGACAAATATTTTGTATAAAGAAAATTAATAATTGTAATGGTAAACAAAAATTGTTTTTTACGACTACATTTATAAAAAGATTTATAAAAAACATAAATGCTATTTTTTTAAAAAAAGAGCGGTGTATTTCTTATTAGATTTTTCGTGTTTTTCGCTGAAAAGCTACTTTTCTGATTCAATTTTTGTAAAATTATACATCTGCCGTTTTTAAAAATATTCCTTTATACATGTCACCTGTTTTAATCATTTTTTTGCGTCCATGCATATGAATATACTTATAGCGCAAGTCTATAATTAATTTAGGTTTTTTTTATATACGTAGATCTCATGCTATCTCAGAATGCAATTAATTCGTTTGTTGGTTGTAAATATTGGTTTTTTTAGTTGTAGATTATATCATGATACTTTTTTTAAAATACATTTTAAAAGCACAATTTGTAGAGAAATAGCTTACTTTATTAAATGAATCTAATAGTCTGTTACTGCTATTGTCTATTAAACAGTTTTTAATAGTTTAACGTACACTTTTCAACAAAATATTGCTTTTTGGAACTTCTTTTTTTTTACTGTTTTTTCTATGCAAAATTCGAATTACCGAGATTTCAGCGCTGTTATGAAAAAAAAACACAGTATACCTGTTTACGTATGGTATTAGTTTTTCTGTCATCCAGATTCCTTTTGTTAAAGTCAATTTTGGTTTGGATAATGATTTTCTATGTTATATTTTTAACCCGGGGGGATTGCATTTTTTCTTCCGATATAAACAAAATAACCCCCGATACTTAAACCGAATGCCCTGTCAGATTTATGTTATCTATTAAGGTTACCTGCTTTTGTATCTGTTTACGCTGTGCATTGTATTTTGATAAGTTTTTTTCTATGCAATAAACAGGTTCTCTCAAATGTTAACTTAAAGACCCAGCAGATAAGTAAACATTACAGACGAGGATTTTTTTGCAATTAAACATCTTTAAGGTATATTGTATGCCTGCATTTACATTCAAAATCTTTTGCGGGCATAAAAATGACATATAAGCCTAAATGCAGTTTTTGAAGAATTTTTTTTGATAAGCGTCATTTATCTTTTTAAATTTTGCATTGGTAATTAATAATAAATACGCTAAAAAATTGACACATATTAAATTTTCGCTTATCCCGTTGGTTGTATTTTCCTTTTAAGATCTGACGTATCTTCTTAACCTCTTTTATGTAAAAACTTTGTTTGAATATAAATCAAAGGACAAACTGTTTAGCCAGAAAATTCTGTTGTGGAATATCGTATATGTATACGCGGCAGCAAAAATTTTACTCTAATGCTCCAGTTGAGCTGAATTCTGATAAATGGAACTTAAAACAATTTTTGTTTCCCTAAAATATCAGCAAAAAGCACTAATTTCAGACATAAAAACTTCATGATACTACAGAATCAGACTCCGATACCTTAAAAACGTTCATAATATTATGTATACAGTATTTATGATTTTCAAAGTAGCGTATTCTACGAATTATTTTTACCTAGTAAAAATATGCAACTATTTGCACTTATTTTTTTTTTTATAGCCCTAGATCATACATCAAAAAAAACGTTTTTCAACCAACTAAGTATAAACTCTTTTAGTTATTAAGATTGAGACCCACGAATGGCAACTTAAAATTTTTAAAACATAGTAAAGTATACTTTTTAGGCAAATATGCACTTAAAATTTTTTCCACCATTGTATAAGCATACGATATCCAATAACTTTGTTTTATATAATACTTTCTTTGGGCCTTGGTTCGTGTTCCATTACAAAAGGTAATAATGGTATTATTCGACTTACATTTGAATTACGTAAATCCTGAAAATCAAAATCAATATACTTTTTTTATCAAAAAAACATTTATTGTGTATTATTTTTTAGTAAAAAATTTGATTTTGGTAGTAACACCTTTTTAAACACCATATTAAAACTTACATATAGAATTTAATGCCGTTAGTTTTAGATTTGCTTTATGTTTTTTGGATAGTAATTCATTTTATACGAAAAACCCAATACAAAATAAAATTACATCTTAATTTTGTGTTGTCAGTTTTTTATGTAAGGTAAAGACGTTTTTTATGTTGTACACAAAGAGGTACGTGAGCCAAAAGTATAAACCACGTGTCTGACGAGTATAAAAAATAGTGTCCATTCGGCTTACAAATATACAAAGTTACATATTAATTCTTTTTATTATTCTTTTTACAAGTTTTAAATCAAGACAACATAAAATACTAAAAACTACAAGAGAAATTTGCACTTTTATACTTTCGTTGGCTCCCTGTGTAGCTAGATTACATACGCATACAATCCTAGACAAAAAATTGTTAATTTTTTTATGATATTTGATAGCACAAACTCGTTTTCTACTAATCTTAAAATAAAGCTTACATACTGCAAGCTTAAAAACCACTGCTGGGTAAAAGCAGGTTAAGTGCGATATCTTGTTGTGTTAAGCAATTTTAAAAAAATTATACAAACAAAAGACCTAAAACAATCAACAGCTTTACGTAACGGTTAAAAATGTTTTTTACGTGCAAAGTAAATTATGTTTTTGTTGTAGCAAACAGAGTGGGCTCTTCTTACAGGCTTGGTATAAAATTATGTAGTTAAAGTGTCTTTGTTAAATTAGGGCTTCAAACTTCGAATGTAAACTGTGTACAAACGGAAATTTCTACTTTGTCGAGTATCTTTTTTAGCCTGTATTGCTTTCATGTAAAGATTTTTTAATAAATTGTGTTGCTTGATTTTTTTCCATAAGAAAAAGTAATATAAATTAGTATTTTTAAGGTTATCTAAGAAACCAAAAATGTTAAAACCAAACAAAGCAACCACAGCTTACTATACAGGCATGAAGTTTTCTGTATACTAATTTTGTTGCTCTTATATAAATCTGTACAAAATAACGTATCTTGTTATGATGTTTGCCGAAAAAAAAAACTTTATTTTGGCTTTTTACCTACAAATGTAAAAAATCAGATTTGCTTTAGCAGAGTATTTTTTTTCTCATGGCCTTCTTGGATTTCTTTTTCTGTTTTGGTAGATTTTGTACTGGATTTTTGTGTGTATAAGCAAACTTTTTTAGGCTGGCTATAGGCAAGCACGACTTGCGCTGTTCCGCTAGTGAGTTTTTTACGACGGGTGTTGAAAATAGAAAGGTTTGCTAATATTATGTTATTACGTACAAAAAAAGACTCTTTTTCTGCAATAAAAACTAAAAAATAACATCGGTATTTATGCTGTAAAAAACAAGGTTATTGTAAAATAATAAAGGTTGTGTAATTGCTCTTTGATTATGCAAAAACTAATAAGAAAAAACAAACAATACAAATTTCTTATGTATTCGTTTGACTCTGTAGGACTTCCAGCATTTTTTACGTACGCCTTTACGCATACGAAATGTTGTACGTTAATTTTACAGTAATAGATTGTCTACATAAAAATTACTGCCAAAATATAACAAAAAACCATATTTAAAATATACAAAATATAGTTTAATGTATTTTTTGCTGATAATACAGTTTTTTAAAGTTTCGACTTTACCTTGAACATAAACTAATGCATGGTTAGACTGCCATTTCACATAATTTTTACTTCAAAACATTATTTTATGGCATGTGAAAGCAAGTAAAAATTAATTCGTAGCATTATCAGTATACTGGAAATAAAATCAGTATTTTGTTTCATGGTATTTCTTTCGTTCCATATTTTGTTTTTGTAAAGCGTAAGTGACAGATGCCGTCATTATATTGATATGATACATGTTATTTATTTAATAAAATAAAAAAAAGGTAAAAAGTTACAACTGCAAAAATAAAACTATAAAACGCGAATAAAAGATAAAAAAAAACACAAGTTATACAATTGAACCAAAAGTCATGGTGTTTTTTTTTATTATATGAACTTGCAAATATAACATAAAAAAAATACTGAATGTAAAAAAATACAGCCGCTTATATTATCTGCATTTGTTTTTATAACGAAAAAAATTATAAATTTTATTTTTTAACAAAAAAAATTATTTGCGGCAGCAGTAAAAGTTGTTTTAAATTTTAGTTTTTTTTGTGCATTTACATAAAAAACTCAAGGTGTTTATTCATCAACTACGTGGTGTTATCTTAAATGCAAAAATGTATACATATCTTGAATACACATGGTTTATCACTTTTTATTGTCTTATGTAAGAAAAATATAAAAGTTAACGAAAATTTTAAAAATGAAGCTTGGACGTAAGGGCCTATACCAAACAAACTGTATGCAAGCAGGCCGACAGACAAACCGGGTAGGTTGGCTGTACTTGAAAACGAATATTGCTAAATTATTAGGTATAAAAACGGATATTATCAAATTATTTAGTATAAATACGTAGATACTATTATCTACACTATATATTTCTTTACAAGTAATCTTTAGAGTTGTTTTATGTAAAAATATTTGCACAGACGGGGTTCATGGTTGTCTTTTCTGTAGATTGCCTAGTTACCCGAAAAAACAGGCCTTTGTGTGTATATTTTGACAAAAAAATGATATTTTAATATCAATCTTGCTTACTATGAATTTTAACTATTCTTATATATTTTCTATTCTCAATTTAGTTATTTATGACTTTTGGCCGCATTAAAGTAGTACCTATGTGCAAAAGCACATGATTGCAACAAATATCTAGTAGTAAGCATTTTAGTTATTTTTTTCGTTCATTATTATCAAAAAATGCAGCAAATTTGTGCATTTTTTATTTTTCCTACCTTTTAATTTGCAATAAGAAAATAGAACTAGAAATTACTTTATTAGATTATCCCATCGTACTTATTATCTAGTTTTAAAGTATAAAACAAACTCCTTTTTCTGTTTAATTTTACAAACTAAATTGGGCAAAAAATATATTTCAAACTGTTTATTCAAACCAATCAATGCTACCTGCGTCACTTACTGCACATAAAATTGTGCGTTTTCTATATGATAGACATACAGTTTATCTTTTTCAATGTAAAGCTTTTCTATAGTGAACGTTTACGTTTACCTCTATAGCTGGATCAATACCTTTTTAATGTAGACAGTTTTTTTACGGTAAAAATTATATGGACGGCACAATGATGTCCCACTCTAATGTAAAAATCAGTTTTAATATATAATTGTATAAATTTATGAGATATTATATTTGTAAAAACTAATAAATACTTGTCAGGCGTAATTTACAAATATAGCATGCAATTGTTTGCATCTGCTAAAATATACTACGGACTACAATATCTACAAAGTCATTTTTTAATCTTTATATACTCATAAACGTGAAAAAAACGCTTTGCGTAGTTATTCGTATAAAACTACGACTTCAACCACGTAAAAACGTCGGTTATACTATAGAAAATGAAACATTGATCTTAATTACTAATGGAATTTATTTTGTTAAAATATCATCTATTAAAATTAACATAATTATGCATAAGTACTGATATAAGTTACGATTTTAGCTGCAGATATACAATTATTTTGCATACCTTTCATTTAACTTTATTAAAAGAGTGTTACCTCGAACTATGAATACAACATATGTAAATTTAGACGCAAGAGTTTAACATTTAAGAAGGGGCA
Organism: Agrenia bidenticulata; assembly: GCA_034694785.1. Classification (NCBI taxonomy): domain Eukaryota; kingdom Metazoa; phylum Arthropoda; class Collembola; order Entomobryomorpha; family Isotomidae; genus Agrenia; species Agrenia bidenticulata. Next base: position 11,100 of record JAQFYM010002592.1, read on the forward strand.
CAAAAATAATATTACAATATTATTTTTTCGTAGGTTATTTTATGCAAATTTCTATATTTTAGACCATGCTTGCGGAAAAAAGCTATTAAATTTACATTTTTAAAAATTATTCTGTTTCATTTTACGAGCTACTAGGGAAATATTATTGGATGCGCGTAAAATAGATACTGTATAAAAGTGTAAATAAAACTAATATACTAGAGGTATGTTGTTGGTTGTAAAAAACGATTCATCAACTAAATTTTTCAACACGAAACAATTAACTTTGATATTTTATTTTATACTGTTTAAGCTGCAGTTTCTTTAATTACAAAACAAAATTAAAAAAAAAATTATAAAATAATATAACCTGCAAAAACGGCATACATCTAAGATCAAAGCGTTCAAGAAAAAAAAACTGTCCTAAAAAATTTTCTGAAACTTAAATTAGTTATAAAACCAAGATAACTTAATACCGTAAAGTTAAAGTGTTTTTATATGCTAACCTTTCTGTGCAACAAAACATTTGTCTTCCTGTGTGTTTCCACAAGTGTAAAACGTACCACTATAAACAAATCTTGTCATACATTTCAAATATATGAAATAAAACAAAACAATATATTTCAAAGCGTATAAAATATAATGCTAAGAACTATTTTTGTTATAAATTTATACAAAATTACTATAAACGCGCGAATTAAACGTAATACTTATAACGTATAACCTTGAAATCGGTTTCTTGCCGCATCTAACATTGAACTAAACAAAAACTACAATTATCTATAATTGAAACAGTCAAAACGTTTTTATGTGCAAATTATGTGCTTTAACATAAATCTTACATCAAAAATGTATGTGTAATGGTTTTTTATATACTTTTGCGTTTTTAGCTTTAACAAAGAACCCAATTAACGAATTTATACTGCGATTAATAATCTCATTCTATTGAAAAAATGTTAATTTTTTTTTGTATGCGTTCTTTAACAACGCAAAGTTTATTTCAAGCCCTCAAAACTACAATACGTAAACGTAAATTGTTCCTGCCTTTTATTACTTACATTTTAAAAGTTTTTGCAAACAGCATTTTTTTGTCATAGAAGTCCGATTTGCTTTTGTAATTACTTTTTATCATATGAGAAATGCATTCATACTGAGAATGTGTTCAAAAAAAATGTTTATTGTTAAAAAAACTTATTATATTTTTAGTTTTGCATATCAAGATTGGTTTCTTGTTAAAATACAGTAAATGGTTTTTTCAAACTATATGAATAAATTTTTTCAATCATATCTGTCTTAACAAAATGTTATATTTTATTTTATTCTGTTATGTTATAGTTTTAAAAATGCAATCTTTGGTATTTTAGACTACAAAGTAGTTTCAACTCGGCCAAACAAATTTGTGAAAGTACATTACCTTTGGCGTACATGGGTGATCCGTATTATATGTTCATATCATACAAATACGCGTTATAATCAAATATATGTGTGTTCATTTTTTTGAATATAAAAATAAGTAGTTTTTTTGCAAAAAAATTGTTTTTTCCAGAAAAAACAACTTTACCGTGAAACTTTCTCTTATACTTAGGTTTTTAACATAACCAAAAAATTTTAAACCCTGGGGTTTTTGTTGGGTTTTTTGGCTATTTTGCCAGTGGTCGGGTTTTATAATTTTTTGTATTATAGATGTTTCAAGCAATCTTGTTTTATTGCAAGTAAATTTGTTTCTCATATATTTTGTGTAATACCAGGTGTTCTATGGAAAGTCGAGAATCTGAAATTTGAAGACCGTTTGCCACTAAGTATACGCTAAGATAAAATAACAACACAAAATAGCGTATTACAATCGTTTTAACACGAAAAAAAACTCAAGCACAAAAACTAAATACTATTTTAATAAAAAAGTAAAATGGGATTTTACTGAAAAATCGCATTGCTTATACACCGGAAAATTACGCGAAAAGTTAAATAACACAAACTATTTACAAAAAAATCAAATAGACGTAAATAAATTGCTATATACAGCCAAGATGATTTGTATTGTACAACAACAAGAAGTTTTAAAGGCCAAATTTTTCCGAAACAAGGCAATCTACCAAACTACCAAAAACCACTAATACCCGTAAAAAATATAAAAAACCACCTCAGCTTTGTAATACCGGGTTTAAGACTACCCACTTTTTACTGTATATATCCTTAACGATAAAAAAATTATAAACCACGGCATTACGACAGTATTCATAAAATGTATCTAATTCAAAACAAAGGCGTAAATATAAAATTTTAGTAACTGTAAAATCTTTAATTGTTCAACTAAGTGCATATCTTATATTTATATTGAAATATATGTTAATTTGGATACAAAAATATAATTTTATAAAAAATATATTCGACCGACGAAAATTGAAAGCTTGTTATATCTAGGAAATAGAATCTAAAGATCTTGTAACATTTTTACAAAGATTTATGTAGTTACTATTATCAATGTTAAGTTTTTAATAATTATATTTAAAATGATTTTACCAATAAGATCAAAAAAAACATTTTTTTTTTTGGTAAAAATCCAGCTGACAAAACACCTGTAACAAAAAGCCTAAAAAAACTCAGTTTTTGTTATTGTCTTTGCTCTATTTACCATCATAGTTTGCGCAAGTTTAACAATATATGATTATTTCAAAATAGCGTGTCTGTTCAAAAAAAAGTAAAGGTATACAACGCAAAAAGTATAATCTTACGTAAAAAGTAAATTCAAATGCAGAACGCCGGTTTTTTACGTGTAGGGTTAGTTGATAATTTACTCGTTTACTGATCAAAGTTTCAGTGTAAATAGTTGTAAACATTGCGCGGGCAAAACACAAGCAACACATGTAAATCAAAACATGAAAAAAAGTTATAACACTTTACTACAATTTTGGAGGCCATATTGCCACTTTCCTTGGGATTCTGAAAATCAGGCTTCTTGTTTGCAATGTTTCATAAAATCCATAGTAGAAAACAAAAATAATTTTTACTAATTTGGCTGTCTTTAAAGCCGCAAAAAATATTTTCAGTGTATAAATTATTTTAAGTTTTTTTTTTTTTTGCAAGCTAACCATCTTCCCCGCTTTTATGTGTTATATAGTCGTATACGATACACTACTGTGGTATAGAAATGCAATTGTCCTAAACAAAGTTTTATGGACGCATGATTTATTTCTCTGAAGTACATTTGTTGCATTTGAACTGTACTTCAGACCACAAATATAATTTACGTTGATATAATAGGAGTTAGAATTTTCTTTTTGTTTTTTCAAAAGCATTTTTCCAAAAAAACATAAATGTAGTGGCCAAACAATTACTTAAAATTTTTACATGCATATTAAGAGTATATGTATGCATAAAACGAACAGTAAAGTGCAATGATTAATTTAAAAAGCTACAGGTACGCCCCATAAAATATTAATACCTTTTGCAATGACCTCGATATAGTTTCAAAGGTATGTTTAAGTGTTCGGGGTTCTTAAAACTAACTTTTTATATTTTCGACTTCCCGGTCAAAGGATTTATAATTGACCGGGAAAACCCTAGAACCCGGGTATTCTTACCATGTATAAACAATGCCAAAAAAGACTAAAAAATGCAAACGAAACTCATGTTTTGTTTATTAATTGCATAATTATGGCATAAAATACGTTACGGCTCTATTCTATGTTCATGTGTTTAGGTTTTGGTGCGAACTTGTGTTTTACACGTATGTTGCAGCTTTTTAAAAAAGCCAAAAATATTTAAAGAATTGCTTCTCTAGCATGTGTTTTTTGATTAAATAATACATGCTTTTTTGTAAGTTAAATTGCACAAAAAACTTTTTGGCGCATTTTGTACTTGTATTTGCTAAATAATGACACAAGATATGGTATATCATTTTTTAATTTATTTTTTTGGGCTTTTATAGACTACATATTGAATTTTTTTTTTCGAATTCGCAACAATATTTATATTTTTGAAGTATAAAAAATACCAAAAAACCACATCGCTGCTCTTTTTACCATCACCAAAAAAAAATTTTGTTTCAGGATTTACATTGCAAGTCCCGGGGCCCCGATATATGCAAAACATCGTCAAAAAACCAGGGATTTTTAGGGTCTACGGTTTCCGGGCAGATTCCTAAGCAGGGTTTTTAATTCCTCACAAATATTTTCTTCGGGGTCAAAATACTAACATTGTCGTATACCGGGTTCCCGGCTTTGTCCCCGGGGATAGTATTAACCAAAAAATATATATATAATGTTATTATAAGTAGTATAATTTAACCATAATATTTAATTAAGTAAAAAAAATAATATGATTAAACATTATATTATATAAAAAAAACATAAAAAAAAGCATCATATACAGAAATATGAGCTATTTTAAATTGAAGTTTTTAATGCAATAATTTATCGTATTTTATTATTGCTGAATTCTTGCGCTTGTAAAATATACCATAGAGGCACTTAAACAAATAAAAAACCGTTTCTATTAAAATAAAAATAAAAACATTCCGTCTTGTATAGTTATGTATAATATGAGCAAAAAAAAAAAAATATATATACAACAAAGACTGTTATAAACTTTTCTATCAAAATGCAGTTTTATATAACATATCGCAGCGTTTTTATCCGTAAAAACTGCAAAGTTATGAATTTAGTGTCATTTCACTTGTAAAATCTCCCTTTTTAATTATCTTAATACTGCGTTTTTCCCCAGGTTTATACAGTAATAATGTATTAAGATTATCAAGAGAACTTTAATGTATCTATCAACAAATATTATAATAATAATCGTGCATGCGTAATCTACGTATACACAAAAAGTCAGTTACCAATTGTCTAGGTTTTTTAATGAATGCGATAAGCAGTTATATTACACATTGCAACAATTGCATATACAATACTAAAAACACGATTGCATATACAAAACACAAAAATCTAAAAATTTGCACAAAACGCGGTCAAAAATAGATAAAAAAGCTATAAGATTGCTACTTTTTTAGCGGTCTATGATAATAGGATAAAAGATTGACAGTACAAAAATGTATGTTAAATGCTGCATTTTGCTCACGTTTAAAGTACAAAGTTGTCACAATAATCTTTTCAGATGTTAAAAAATACGAGTCCCCGAAATTTCACGGGTACCCGACTTTAATACCCGGGAGTTTAAAATTGCAATATTGCAGTAATTCCTCTGGGCCTCTTGGTACCCGGGTATGCAAACCCTAGTATTCATATTGCCGATAGAATTATTTTTTGGAGACAAAAAATATATAGATAACATGTTTTGTTTCATGTACTAAAGCATATTTTTTTTGTTCTTGAACCCATAATTATTACTATTTATACGATTTTTTATATTAAAAGCCATTTCTTATATTTAATTGGGGTATTATATATGTCTAATAAACATGATAAAAATTAAAAATATAACTAAGAACCGGTAGTTTTTTTATAATAAAAGTACAATATACAACGTGTTTGTATGCACACATATACGTATACTTTGTAAAAAATTTACATTTTTTGGCAGGATGTATTTTTTATGTTCAACAATTTCAAACAAATCCATTTAAGGTAGCAAATTAGTTAAGAAATTCTAAAAAAGGTAAAATTTAGGGCAAATGCTGTATATAAATTAGCGCACGAAGCGGCAAACGATTGAATAAGACGTCAAACTACTGCTGGTAATCTAACCTAAAACAGGGATACAAAAAACTAACAAATTTGCTAAAAAATCAAAAAATAGATTTTTTTTTTAAATTAGAAATTTTGATTTAATTGAACAGCCGAAAAATAAATTTTTGAATTTTGTTATTTTTTAAATTATACACGATTGCAAGGGTGTTTATTTTTTTCTCTATAGTAAAATGCTCGTTTACTATAGGAGATTTGTTACCATGGTAAGTTTTAGTTGTACCAATACAATTTCTATATGTTTTACAAACATTTAAACTTATTTTTATAGTGTGTAGGTCAAAAATTTTACTATGGGTAAAATCGCACCATAGAGCGGTCTATGGGTAAAAATATTCCCCATAAAGAATCAATTTTTCCTATAGTAAAATAAAACACAAAAAAACTTCCCCATAGTGAATTTTCTCTATGGTAATTGTATTTCAGGGCAATGTCTGTAGGAAAAAATTTCCCATGGTAAAAAAAAATACACACCCTAAATGTGGTTTTTATTTTATTTTTCCTTAGCTTCTTACGCTTGTATATAAAAGCAAATTGTCTTGCTTTTTAACGCCTAATCGATTTCTGATATCGAGTAAGATGTATCCAAATGTATAAAAAATCTTTGCACACCCGCACTACTATCGCCTTCACTGTAACGCGATCCTGTCATGATGTTCATATATTCAAGGATTAAACTAAATTTGCTGACCACTAAAAAATTCCTGGTCTTGCTACAACAACATCCTTCGCAAATGTAGGGCGTCTACAAGCCTGAGAATCTGATTTAGACGTTAGGTAATAAGCCATATTTTTTAGGTTTTCTTCATGAAGATAATCCATAGAAACATGCACTTTTTGTTTAATAAATCAGCACCGCAAAAGCGAAATTCTTTTTCAAAATATACAAATAGTGCTGGAGAAAAGTGCCATATTTTTTCTTCTAAAAATTGCGATAATAGATCATATCATCGTACGCGCTGTATTTTTTCTGTGCCCTATGAATATACAACACCACACCTGCAATAAAACTACATATTCAGCTTTATAATTTTTTAAAAGATTTGCCATTAGGATCTACAATAATTGCAATCATCGTAGACTTATCTTCTCATACTTACATAATGTACGGCGGAATTAAAATCCGTAAGTTTTGCATCTTTTTTTATCATCACAGACATAACAAAATGTATCCAATTATCTAAATGAAATATTGAAATAAAAGCAAGTGCTTTTAAATTCACAGTTGGTAATACTGCGCACTTTTCCTTATCTATATTCATGTAGTCTAGCACACGGTAGATGATTTTATTTTGCAGAATAGCGGTATTTGTACTACATAATACCGTCTTCAATAGAACCAAAATACTTGTAAACAAGATTGAGAAGTTGTGAACTACATCCAAAGCTAATGACGATACTTTGGTAAGAATTGCTTGACGTTTTTTGAACCATTTAAAGAATATTAGCAGCATTATCGTTTACCAGGTTTGAAACATTACATGTAATTTTTGCTTCACATTTATAAAATGTATCTTTCGAATACTTCTTTACTATACTCGGCACAATGTCAACCCCCTGCTGTGTTACTGTACCAACTAAGTTACTATTTTTATGTGCTCAGTAAGATATACACATAAGTATTTAATCATGTCTATAGTTGTTTACCCATCAATAGTCAACCACAACGTTGCCCCTCTAAATCTTTTTTAAATTGCTTTTCACGTTTGAACTGACATTATCAAGCCATTTGGACAGTAGCTTTTATATTGGGATGTTTTTTTTTCAGGCGCATTCAACGTTAATAATTGTATAAATTATGGGTTTTTTGCGTCTTGAAAGCACTATTCGCACAGCAAAACACATTTGCAATGTGCTTTTAAGATTTGTTTTATTTCTTTTTGTGTCACAAAAGCTTAATTTTCTAGGTTGGTATATTACCTTGTTGGTTTAGGTAGTAAAATGGTGCTAAATACGCTTTTCGTTACTTGTTTATCTTCATGTCTTTATTCATATCGTTTTGCATACATTTTGCAAAACATATTAAAACATAAGCCTTTATCTATAATAAAACCTGTTCTTTGCAACTTTACATGCCACGCATTTGGCTCGTCTTTCGCTTCTTTCTCAAAATACAAACTGTTAAATCATGTTTACATTGCATTTCTTTTTGGCCACCATTTATTTTTAAGGGCTAGATATCAATACAATAAATTACTATAATTTATCTCACTAAAATTCTTTTTACTCATGAAAGCTACATTTTAACTTATAAAACTTAAAATTATTTATTAACACATTTTCTTGCATTTTGTATATAATATTTACTATGGCATAAGTTTTTTTCAGGTCCTATGATATTTTTACAGTTTTTCATTTTTTTTAACCTAATAAAACTTTTCTAAAATAAAACTAGCAGTTAAAGTCTGGTTTATTGGTTCAAAAGGCTTTATAAATGACTCTGATTAGTTAATAACTTACACAACGCATATATAAATAGATCACACAAATTACCATTTATGTTATATACCATTAAAAAACTTTTTTAAAAACTAAATTATTTTAAAATTATCTTCGAACTGAAGTTGAACGTGATCATTTATTAAGCAATTTATACAATCTTTATTGTTTTGCTAAATCTGCCTGTAAACCTTTTAAACTTCACGTAAGAACAGAATTTTCTAATTATAATTTTATAGACTCATTTTGTTTTTATCTGCGGCCGTTTTATACAGTTTTTTAATTTGAAAACACCCCTTATCATTTAAGTAAATTTTTACTTTTAAAATCTATTGGTTAACATAATTAAATGCAATATTATGTACATATTGTAAATACAAAGCTCGTTTTTTTAACTGCGGTTAATGGGACTGGAAAACGGGCCATTTATTATGGTGTCAAATACAAGTACCATTGGAATAAATAATTATTAGCTAAAAAAACTAAATACGGTAAAAAAGCCTACTTTGACAAAAGTTTCTAAGATTTGCAGTGTTATTAGTCATATTGTTTTTTTTACGCTTTATGACATTTATTTTGTTGTTTATAGTTTTTTGCATACCAAAGAGGTTTTTAGGTTCAACGATCCGGCTCAAAAGTTCAATGATCGGTTTTTTTTGATCCTTTTAAAAAAATGATTGGATCATGATCCGGATAAAAAATAATGTGTAAAATACAAGACTGTAGAATATATTGTTATAAAACAATATTTTTTTGGCACAATTTACCTTCAAAATATCGGTAAGCATTTTTACAGTAGAAAAACATGCTTTTACAACTTATTTTATTTTAAGTACAATCTTTTGTTTTTTATACTTTTTTCAGATTGATGATACATTTTATTTTTATTTTTTATATACATAAACATATAAAAATAGTATTTTTCTTTGTTTTTTAATTTTTTGACTATAAGAACGTAAATTAAGAAAGTTCTATATCTATTACAACTACAGATTTTGCTTAAAGAACACAAAACTTGGTTACCGCCAAAGAATTTGTATTTTTAAAGCGTTTTGCGAAAAAATGAACTGATAAGAGTATTTTATGCCTGAAAATTAGACTTTACAATAATCTGTTTAGGCACCGGATCCGGATCATGACCAAAACGGCGCGAAAAACCTAGTGCTTGTTATAGTGATATAATAAATTTTGGTCGCAGCTTTTTGAATATAAAAAATATACTTTTAACAGGCAATATGACTTTTAAAACAACTCTTTATCTTCTTGTTGTAGAAGCGTAAGTCTAAAGTCTTTTATATCTTATAGTATTTATAAGATCCACAAGCAATTCATATGATAAAAAACAAAGAAGAATAAAATATATAAAAATTGTATAATGTTCAAACTTTCTGTAAAAATAGCGCACGCAAATTGCAAATATTTTAGACAGAAAAAAATACTATCTTAAAAATTTTAATTTTTTTTTTGGTTGTAGTGCAACTGAATAACATTTAAATATGTAAAAGAACTCTTAATTATGCTTTTCTGCGTGTGTTTATATACAATCCTAACTTTTAAAAAGTTTAAATTTATCTTTGTATTTGTTTTACAATAATCAATCATTTTTATCTTAATAATATTTTGCCATAAAATACTAATAAGTCGTAACAAATATTATGGAAAGCAGATTTAGTTTTTTTTTAACAAATACTGACATACAGAAAATAAAGAAAAGATATATTAAGTATATATTTATTTTTTTGTCAATTATTAAACACTAGTTTTTTAAAATAAAATTTAATTTTTTTATGTAAGGTTAAGCTATTTCTACCTATTATCTATACGTTTATTCTTTAATTTGCATTCGGAAACAGATATAGAATATTTTTAATTGTGCCCACGTCCAGTCCCGAAAGTTTAAATTTATCATGATCTGTCCGAATTTCTGCAATATCCTTTATTAAAAAAATAGCAAAAAACTTATTGGGTTTGCGTAAAGCTTGATTATTCTTATACAAGATTTTACATATTTTTGTCGGGATATATGTATTTTTGGTAGTCAAAAAAAACCTAAAGTCTCAAAATTTTTATAAAAAAGATTCTGCAAGTACATATAAAACTATTGACAAAGGATACGTGGGTCTTTGATCTAAAAATTCAATAGTTTTGATAGTAAAATTCTAAACGTCTGTACAATTACGGCCAAATTAACAGAATTCATTTCTGTATGAGTATTAAAAGAATAAAAAGGCAAAACTAAAATTTGTTTGAGGAAATTGCGACGCAACAACCAATATATAATATTTGTGCTGTCGAAAAAATTGTCAAGGAGTCACAATATCCAAGGTATAAGGCCATAAAAGTAAAATTTCAGAAAAAAGTATACAATATAAAGGTTCTAACATAATTAAATACTAATGAAATTTCCAAAAGCAGGAATGTATTAAAAAGTCATAAATATATGCATTAAAAACGTCTAAAAAAGGTATAATGAAAAACTTACTAAAGTCAAATGATAAAATTTTACTGATAAAAAATGATCATAAGTTTTAAAATGCACACAAGAACAAAGGGTTATACATTTATTGGTTTTCTGGATTTTAATTCCTAAAAAGGGGCAAAGTTGTATAAAAATAAACGTTAAAAAAGGTAAAAATTATCTTAAAGAAAACAAGGAAAAGATAAACATACTAGACGCAAGCAGACCGTAAAATTTATTGGAAATATTTATAGTTTTTTCATAGTAATTTTTACAACTAGACCGCTTGTGTACTAAGAAAATAACAGAAAAATTAAATAATGGTGTTAAATATGATAACATTACATTAGATCAAAAATGTGGCATGGTTCATGTATATAAAAAATTTGCAATATGCATAAGTTCGCAAAACAAGTAGGTTATTTTAATATTATTAATTGTCAATTTTTTTTATAAATCAAAAACCTTTATTTACACATTTTTAGTTTATTTATAATAGTTAAAATAAATAAAAAAAGAAGTCAGATATTTTTTACTAATATTAAAATTACAACATATAATTTTTTTAGAATTGTAGATTGTGAACATTTTTTTTGCAAAAAAAAATAGTTTAAGATTCTTCTTTTTTTCTTTTTTTCCAAACTTTGTCATAATTATTTTGCAAAAAAAAATATATATCGCGCAAAATTATGCAATCTAGTACATACGGCAGAGGCAGGGACGGATTAACAAATTTGGGGCCCGGGGGCACTTTTTTCGGATGGGGCTGTTTTCTTTAAAATTTTTTTTTATAAAAAATATGGGCTTTGAAGAAGGCTTTTTTTACATGTTTTTTTTTATGCAGATCTCTATGTTTTGATGTTCATAAAATATCAGGAATAATTGTAAGAAGTATATAAAGCAGCGGCGTAGCCAGGGGGGCAGGGGGGGCACGTGCCCCCCCCCTAGAAAAAAAACGTAGCTTGAATTTAAAGGGGGGCTGTTTGGGGCATTAAAATGTACGAAAAAAATATTTTCATTAAATTCGTATTTTTTAATATTTCTTAAATTTTTTTTTGTCGTTCTAGCTCATTTATTTTTTTGTCCCCCCTCCTAAAAATAATCCTGGCTACGCCACTGATGTA
>JAQFYM010002593.1:0-22800 GCA_034694785.1 Agrenia bidenticulata
TATATTGCTTTGTGTATTGGATACACATCACGGTTTTGCAAACAAATACGTAATATATATTTTACTTGTTGTAGAATTAATGATAAATGCATTTTATTGCTTGTTAGATATAAGTGCTGGCGTAAATAAATAATTAAAGGCTAAAAGTAAAGGTCAATGTTAATGTTTAGCCATGTAAAAATAGTAGATATACAATACAAAATATACAAATAAACTTTTTTTTTTTTTTTTCGACAACAAGGCCCATATTGTTTTCCATATGGCCAGAGGGAGATATATTTTTTTTACCATATATGAAGCCGCTCTTATGCGTGACCCCTGTTGGTAATACAGTTTTATATACTTTTTTTTATAATCTTATAATTATCTACTATGTATAATTCGTTACCCCAACACTTTTTTTATCATAAAGTATACGGTAAAAAACATTTCAATCCCTTTTTCATTTACTTATACACAGGGCCAGTCACAGAAAAGGTTGGCCCCAGGCCATTTTTTTAATTATTATTTATTTTGGTAAAATTTTAAAATACATAAATTAAAGATAAATGATAACAAAAAAATGTTTTCGCTTTTTATTTCTAGATTTTTAAATAAAGACAAACTTAAAGTGTTTCCGAACAATATAGTTTCTAAAAAAAATAATTTCAAACTAGAAAACATATTTTATTACAAAAAAGTTTTCTTGATAGAAAATTTTTGGTAAAAGCCTAGAGCCCCCCTTAAATCAGGGCGTAAAAAATTCGTCTGATTTGCAGGGAGTTCATTTAAAATAGAATAAAACATAAGTCTTAACTCAACTGATATACCCGTATCATCATGTACCCTACCTGTTGGGCTCAACGCTATATTCATAGCCTTTAACCATATTCTTTTAAATTCAACTAACCCTACCCCTATCCGAGCGTCTAACCCACACCCTAACCCTAACCCATACCCTTTAAGCAGATAGTATGTTCTATTCATATACAGAAGTTAGTCTCAACAGGTAGATAACATGTGTTAAGGGTATATCATATTAGGTTATACTTATGTTTAATTCATTTTTAAACGAACCCCATTTAAATCCGGGCTATTTTTTAAGCGGCCTGATTAAGGGGGGGGGACTAAGCTTCTTCCAAGTATTTTTTTAATATCGCACTTTGTAATAAATTTTCGTTGGTAATTATTTTTCAGCCTGCGCTTTTTCCACCGCTTTTTCTTTTGTTATTCATTATAAGGGGTAGAATATAAAGATAATAAAAAGCAGGAATGAGGTTCAGTTTTTGTTATAAACGCACATTACTACACTTTTTGACATTTAGTTCAAACAACAGCATAAATATAGACAAAAAGCTTGTAAAAGTTTAAATTCATATATATATTTTAAATATATTTAACCATGTTATAACAAAAATTAAATGACAGTCAAAACAAAAGCTGGATTAGTTTATAAAAAAATATCTAATCCAGTATATAAAAATACTAGTTAATACTTTTTATACAAAAACTTTTGCACTATTAAAAAAAAATAAATATAATGCTGCATGGCATAATATCTTTTTATAAATTTTATTTCAATAAACATAATACTTTTTTACAATTGAAAAATACATTTTTTTACGCGCTATGATAAATAGATTGATCAAAGAATTCGAGCTGGCTTTTAAAGGATTTAAATAGAAAATACAGATTAAAAATATAATTTAATGCGCCACTTATTGATCTTTTTTGTCAAAAATACTAGTGAATCAAAGCTCATTTCACATTAAGTTACCTGTAAATTACATCTTAAAGTAATTTTATTCGATTTAAGTTTTTACCAACTACACAAAAATATTTTTATATAACAACACGTAAATATAAATAAGCTAAAAAACAAAATATTTTATTAAAAGAATAGTTAATTAGGATAATAAAGTAAAATGGATATGTATATGTATTTTAGAAACACGTATGCATAATTAAATTACTAGTGTGTAATTACAACAAAAGTGTATGTGCGGGTCGTTTTTTTCTTTTTACATGTTTTTTGTTTAAAAATTCCGTAGATCTACAATTTCTGGTAATTGTCTATTTTATTGTTTTTAATACCTCTAAATCATTTACACATCTAAATTTTTTAAAAAGGACTGCCAAAAAATAGGACCTATCTGTAAATATTTTTTTTTCAGTTGTTCGTTCGTTCGTTCGCATCTTAATATAAAATAACCTAGTATGAAAAAAAATAAAAAAAAAAAATACTTTTAATTTTAAACCAAGTAAAAAAATATAATAAATATTACCTTAAAACTAAAATAAACATAATTTGGGGATAATTTTATATGTAATTTTTTATTTTTCAATAAAATAACACTTAACGATTTTTCCTTGTACATATTTTATATACAAAATGCGTGTTTTATACAACAAAAAAAGGCATTTATTCTATTAACGAAATTATTTACATTTTATGATATTGTTTTTATATGTATGCCTATAAAAAAATGGTATTTTTTATCTAAAAAAAATCTATAATTGGGAAAGTGGGCCCTCAAAAAAAAACCCAGGCCAATTGTCCGTTGCCCTCCCCCTGTATAAGGCCTGATTATAATACAAATATTATATTTATTATCAGCTTAGGATAGCCATGATGTACATTGCATACGCTTTAAATGAAAATGCGTATAAAAATGTTATCTACGTGTGCATAAAAGTTAAAAATAATATTTAAATAGCAACAGTCACCCTTCTCTAATGTGAACACTAACGTGCAAAATTTTTAAATGTTCACATTAGAGTTTAAAGTGAACATTCTCTGATAAAACTTATAAACATACAGCCAAATTATTATGCTGATGCAAAAAATTGCATAGATTGTTCGTTTGCTCAATTGAAATCTGTTTTATATTTAATAATGTAATACAAATTTGATACCTTGATAATTATGACAGATTTTCACATTAGAGAGGGACATAATTTAAAAGTCCTTATTTTTTGTACAGTAAAAAATTTTACCAGATGTTCACATTAAAAAATTTATGCCCCAATATAAGGGTAAGTGTGAACGTTTATATCAGAGAAGTTTCACATTAAAGAAGGGTGACTGTACATCGAAACAATTTTTATTAAAAAAATTGTGCTTGTCAGGTTTTATTATATTGTTTTTTATATTTTTTCAAGCTAGAAAACCCTGCGGCTGCCAGCAGACGGAAAATAGGGTTCGACATCTCAAAATTTTTGTGGATATCAGTAAAAAACTAAAAATCTTACCCCGGGAAATAATACGTAATCCCGGGATCCCGATATTTTACTATAATTTTTTTTACTCATGTGGAATGTTATATTTGATAAAAATACTTGCAGGAACTGTTAAAATTGTGTAAACAAAAAATAAAATATCAAAAAAGTTGTATACATTTTTACTCAAAATTACCTTATAAAGAGTTAAGGGTATTTTAGCCAAAACATTATAAATACCACCACAAAATTGCAGTTCGTAATATAAGCCTAAAATTATACAAATTATGTAAAATTGACGTTTTTACAAATTTTGAATCAAAAATTATAAGACATAAAAAGAACTTCGTATAATTTGAAATTGTTGTAATACTAGAAAAACATTTTGATTTATGGCATCTTTTGGTCATATTAACGTGAAGTTAATTTTGAAGAGTCTTAGGGCGTGTTCTTTTTTTTTACCTATATGGTTTTTACCTATAGGTAAAACACCATATAGATAGGAAAACCTTTTTTCAAACCACAATTATTTTGTAAATTTTTAATATGTAGAAGTTTAGTTTTCTAAATTTTTGTGTTTCATAAGTTAATTTCATAGCAATTTTTTTTTTTGCGGAAACCCTATGGGGTTTTTTACTTTTTGTGTTCACTTAACATACCTATAGGACGGAGCGACCTTTAGGTCAAAAATCCTTTTTTTTTTCCCTATGGGTCGACCCATAGGGAATTTTTTTTTCTAATATAAGTAAAAAGTTGAACATAAAAAAAAAAAACCCCATGGGTTTTTTTTTCAGAAAAATCCTATGGGGTTTTACAAAACCCTATAGGTAAAAAAAGTGAACACGCCCTTAATATCGTTAAAGCGGTTAAAAATCTTTTTATTCTTCTTAAAGCGGGCATTAAATTTTTTTTACAGAAAAAAACAAAATTTATGCATTTCCTCTTTTGTCTATAACTATTTTTATACTTTTTATATTCACGACACAGAAGTATAACTGCTAATTGCAAATATTTTGCTATTTACGTGCTATTCACTGCTTAGCAAAACCGATTATACTACGTAGGTTATAACTGTGTGACTTTTTGGTATGATTTTTTTAGAAAAGCGCTTAAACAAAAAAACTATTTATAAAAAATGTTAGACCATTATGCCTTTTATGGTATCTGTCATTGCGTATGCCAGACGTACAAAAAAAATATTTTTATACCGTCTTTTAATGCCAATCATATTTAAATTTTTTACTCTTTGTAATTACTCAACTTTAGAAAATTAATGTAAACACATGGTTTTAGTTTTATTTTATGTAGCTATTTAGAGAACTGTTTTTTTTTTCAAAGCTAAAACAGCAAGAGAAGTAAAAATTCCTCATGCATATTTCAATACAAAGATAGATGGATTGCAACTGGGTATATATGATTGCAGATAGGCTTGTTAGGAAGGTTTTATATAAATAGTGAAATACAACACGAACAAAAAAAAAACCTTTTTTTACTTGTATACGTAAATATAATCTTTGCATTTTTTAACTAAAATTTATGGTGCTGAGTCTACAAAATGTATTTCTCATATACAAAAAAATATTTCAGATACAACGAGATTTTTTTCTAAAAATTTTGGTTCATAAACTTTTTTCATGAGAATTTTTACCACTTGCGCCTATTTGAACCTTTTTTACGACCAGAAAAATAAGTCATTTGATCAATATTTTTGCATATGTTTTTTGTTATTATAAAAAGAGTATAAAAAGCGAATGCTTACTGCTAGAAACAATAAATTGATCATTTTAAAAATAAAAATATCCTAGTCAATTTTATTTCAAAATATTAAGCTGTAAATAAAAGAACTGGTAAAAGATATTTAAAAGCTAATCCAAATATGTCGCAAAAACAACACTTTGTGACAAAATAAAAAGCTCAAATATTTACGGTCTTTTATGATTATAAAAAACTTATTGCGTTTAAAATGCAAATTAACGTGTTATGTAATATGGAAGTTTAAAAAGACTAAGATTAAGGTAAAAAATAAACTGTAAGTTCAGCATTGTATTAAAGTAATTTTTTTACTTTTAAATGTAAAACAATATGCGTTTACGTTTGTTTATATGGCCTTTATCAGGGGTTCTCAACATGGCACGATGCAAAACTAAATTAAAATTTTAAGTGTGTAAATTACAAGTAGATCTGCTAAAAAAATAAATGGTAAACAAAACTATAATCTTTATTTTGCATTTTATATTTCTGTTTTTAATGCCCATTTTCTGTTTCTAATTGGATCATATTTTGCAAAAACTTGCCAAGTTGATAACCCCTGACCTAAATGCTTTCGTTTTATATTTGTAAAAAGTATATATACTCATATTTAACATGTATCTAATTTAGCTAGTTATGCTAAAGATTATACATTTAAATGTTTAAATATCGGAATATAATTGTGTACATCTTTAGGAGCTTTTAAGTATAATATAGAAATCTTTACTGTTTAAAAGTATTATCTTTATAAAATAACTCGGGTAAAATATCCAAGACCCTTATTAAAAAACACTTTTTTATATCTATTTTTTGCATCAAAATATATGCAAGAGTCTTCAAAAACAACATCCTGGCAATTTTTGCTCTTTTTTTGCACAAAAAAATCAAAAAAGGGTATTTAGTACAGATACAGAAATCCCGGGATGGTTTTTTCATGTTTTTTTTTGACCCGGGATTTCTTAGTACACGATGTTGCACCCCCCCCAACTTAAACCCTGTAAATAGCGGACGATACCACACCTAAAAGAAGCGTTAAATTTATAAGACCTACCAATCGGGTACTAGTGTGATCCCAATCTCATAGGATTAGGCAATGGTGAATTCTATATTAGAAGGTAAACCTTACCCAAAAAAAGTAAAGGTGTTAACAAAATTTAAAACAAAGAAGTAACTGCTTTAATAAAACCCTGTCCTGGACGGTATTTTATATACTTACTAGCGATCAATGAAATAAATGCGCAATGTGTATGTAATAAACTAACTAAATAGGCATGGCATTTTATAATAGGATTTTGTGCATTAAAGACATAAGAACTCGTAAAAAAACTGTTTAATTTTAACCGCCAAAAAAAATATATCGCCGACTTTACCCAACAAAAAAATTATTTAAAAAAAACTTTTTGGGGGGAATGGCCTCTGCCCAAATAAATTAATCGAGATACATAAGACAATATTTTACACGTATTTAAGCAGAGCTGTGCCGCACGTAAAAAAAAATTGCGCTAAAATAGACATCGGAAATGGACAAAAAGCCCAACCCAGCGATCCTGTTTAAGATGTAATATAGCGAAAGATAACTAAAGCTCTAGAGGGTATTATAGGGGTGAATACTTAGAAATTTTTGCTACGCTAAATGATTAGTTTATCATTATAAGTTTAACTATGTAGGGGTGGTTTTTGGAAAAGGAATTGAAGAAGGTAGAGTTCTGAGTAAATAAATCAATTTTTTTAAGATAAGGCGTATGTTTAAATGCAGCAAACAGGCTTTTTGTTTATTCTTGTAGTTAATACAATGGATCTTGAAAATATTGGTTGTAAGTGATTCTGAGGAATAGCTTATTCTGGTGTTTATATGCTAAAGTATCCTTTAATAACGTTTTTTTTCGCGTATTTTTTTTTTAAAAAAGGTTACGTCATGTAACTTATCGTTTGTTATGCGTGTATATAATATTTTCTGTTTTTTTTTAAAAATTGTTAAATCATTGTAAATACACAAATATCTAGTGGTTTAGATTTTGGATATGCGTCTTTTAATGATTTTTTGTCATTTAAAATTAAGTTTCTTAAATTTGTTTCATTTGGATTTCTATGTGATTAATAGGGCAAGTCATAAATGCAGCAAAAAATGCAATAATTGACATTTATTTTTGAAAAAAATGCAAAAAAATGCGATTATAATTTTTTGTGAACAATTATATGGTGAAAAATACATCAAGCGCAAATATAAGCAGAATAATGTGTTTATACGTGTAACAAAACTATTCTTGTTTAGTATTTGTTGTGTATTTACGTCAAGTTTTTATAGAATAAATGCATGAAAAAGAAGCAATTAAAAGTAAAAAACTGTTGTTTATGACACTTTTCCTGCATTTAAGCATAAAAAAATGCATTTGACTTGCCCTAGTGAAAAATGACACATATACGAGATTGGAAGTAGGCGGGTTTCCCCGGGCAGCATATCTTCTTGGTGGAAAAGCCATTTGCTAAAAACTTATTTATTTAAAAACTTATTTATTTAAAAACCAAAGGTTTATATACCTTTCTTATTATCCTGATACACTTTTTATCAGCCCGGTTGCATATATTATATCACGGGTTTTATATTCATTATGTTTCATATCTTGCCTCAGATTAGCCCAATATCTAGATATGCCATTTAATAGTCTAAAAGTGCTTAAAACACGATTTGAGCACAGATTCGTGCTCAGTATTGCGAGATACACACTTAGCACTGGTCAAAGTTGCATTTGAAGCATTAACTGAGCTTTCTGCGCCTAGAATATATATGAAGTCATCTGGCGTGACCTCAACTTACGGTACAAAAATAAAATGGGCACCCCTTAATAAATTATTCATTTGAAGAGTTAAATTGTGGGGCTTTATTTTTTGAATTGTTTTTTAAGGTTGACATTGTTTTTATTGTTCAAATAAATTAGTCATTTTGTGTCTAAAATTGCACATTGCGCTAATAATATTTAAAAAAAATTAATGCAGCTTTTTACAGGCTATTACGCTTCTATTTCGTATTTGATAACCCGATTCAACAGTTCTTTCATCAATTGTTCGTATTTCTTTTTTTATGGTAAGATGGATTGCGGATAACATATTTATTATAATAATAATGAATTAATAAAACTATATAATAGGATTGGATTAAGAATATTTTTCGATAGAGACAAATATAAGTCAAATTAATTACGAAAAAAAATAAAGGAATTTACAGGCATAATATTGCGTGTAAATGGTTACTTAAAATATTAATTTATGTAAAGTTGCATTGCAAACCCTTTTTATTCATTTATTTCTAACATGAATACTTAAAACGGTATCATTGTAATTTTTTAATTGTAAGTTGCAAATGAAGTATAAAATGTTATATTAATTGTTTACAAAAAATATATATATGCTGTACCAGTTGACTTAGAAAAAAGATTGCCTATAATAAAGATGTTTTTGTCTGCTTGTATGTAAAAGTGTATTTTTGTATTTTTTTTAATCAAAAAATTACAAAATGCAGATTTTTAGTAAGTTAAAATACTAAAATTACTTTTAAAAATGTTATATTTCGAAAAACAGGATTTCTTATCATAATAAAATGTAAATTGGAATTCCAAATAACAAATACTTTATAGATAAGATCTCCACGAGTATAGTGAATATTTCCAATACGTGATCTATTGTGTTTTAGATATATTAAAGAAAACTAAACATAAAGCTTTATTTATTGTAGAAATTATGGTAATAAAACATATCTTGAAAAAAAGCGATAAATATATTTTTATCGTGTATTACTGGTTAGAAACAGTATATAAACTTTACTTCACTAAAAATACATTTAGGCATCATTTATTTGTGGATAAGGGTATATGGAGTATAGTGTAAAAATCATGTTATAAAACTTTGGTACGTAATTAAACGAAAAAAAACTCATTATAGCTTGTAAAAGAAACAAATTTATTACATATAAGGGACAACAAACATACGATAATCACGATTTTTGTAAAAGTAGAAGTTTAATTCTACTATTGTTTAATATTGATATATTGTATAGCAAACAAACTTTGTAAGATATTCAAACAACTTTTGGTTTCCCCTAAACCTCGGAGCTCTAAATTGACCGTATATAATTCAAAATAAATTCTTGTTAAAATAAAGCAGTAAAATCTTTTCATGGCTTATAGGCTTCACTAATAGCTCTATATTGTTTTTTAGTTCTAAAAATATGTGTTAATTTAAATGATTAAATCATTTAATCCCTATGCTTTCTGCATTTAATTCTTTAATGGCCATGCTTTTTGTAAGGAATTCTATAATTTTCATGATTTTAGTAAAAAATAATATAGACTGCTAAATGACCTGGATAAAATTTTCAAGAGAAACAAACAGTCAACTAGAACAATATGTGTATTGAAAAAAATGACTTGGAAATATTTTTTGGGTAAAAATTTCCCTTACAAATATGCTATGGATTAAAATGTAAATGAGCAAATTACCTGAGACAAAGTGTCGAAGTAACAAACTTTACTTCAAAAATATGTTCTATGACTTAATTTTCAGCGAAAATATCTCCAGAGGCAAATCGCAAGAAAATATGTGCTCGTGCGAAGTATCAACCAAAAAAAAAATACAAACGATGCATAAAAAAGACTTGATCATCTTTTTGTTATAAATTTCTAAATAAATAACATTTATGATACATGCTTTATTTATTGGAAAGCGTTCTAGGCTAATATTCAGTATCAATTGACCGTGTTGTAATGTCCAAAAAATATATCTAGAAAATTATAGCAAACGTTTAAAAATAATTCCATTTTAATTTAAACGCTGTTTAATAGACTTTTATTGGGGTGGACCATAATGCAACAAAAAACTGCAGAATTATGTAGTAAAAATACATTTTCTGCAAAATTCAGCATTTTAAAAAATATGAGTTAGTTCTATATTTTTTAACCCCATATAAAATTTATGACACTTAGTGTATACACTCTAACTACCCGGTTACTAACTAACCGGTTAAAAAACGGTTACTAACTTTTATTTTTTTAAGGTAACCGTTACTTGCAGGTTGCGACTAAGAATAAACATACAAAAAAAAATCCAGTATTTACTTTGTTATTTCATTGAATGTGAATACATTGAATTTGATTAAAAACGTATGTTTTTGTTGTTTATTATTTTATCTATATTTAACCTGTGTAAGATAAAATCCGGAAAAAAAAATTACGTTTGGTATATAAAAACTGCAAAAAACAAGGATCTAGAAAAAATACCGAAGTTTAACCCAATATTTTTTAACATTATATTTAAAATATTTGGCGATTACATTTTAACATGCTAGCTCATTGCAATAATTATTTAATTGTTAATCCGCTACTGCATTAGTTAATCAATCAATTTATTTTCTCTATCTGTTTTTGCGAGTAAATAAACACAAAATAAGTATTGTTTTTTAGTTTGCTTATATACTCGTTTGTCACCTTTCTTCTCATTGTTAAAAAATTTGTCTTAGATATGAATTTAATGTATCACAAAGAGTTTCTAAACAAACATAAAAACATGTTTTTTTTTCAGGTTTGTCAGGCCATTAAACTGAAATTATCTTAAAATTATAGTTAGACACATACCAAAGCAAAAAAACGTATTTTAATGTCATTATTGATATGGAAATGTTGTTACGCCTTAAAAGCAAGATGCAACAAAAACAACTGTTTATATTTGTTTTTAGTTACTTAAACAAAGTTGTTTCTTGTTTTAAATTATTTTAGCTAGTTAGTATCCGTAAGTTGAACAAATATGCAACACTATAAGTTGACAAACATTACGAGCTGAAAAAAAACGATCCGAACAAGCTATGTTTTTTTGCTCGTTTATATAACACAAAGTAATTTAAAATACAGCTATCCTGAATTTTTAACCACCGATAACGGTTAGA
Organism: Agrenia bidenticulata; assembly: GCA_034694785.1. NCBI lineage: Eukaryota > Metazoa > Arthropoda > Collembola > Entomobryomorpha > Isotomidae > Agrenia > Agrenia bidenticulata. The sequence goes on from JAQFYM010002593.1 coordinate 10,880, forward strand.
AACCAGTTCATTATGCACAAAAAACAACTAACCGCCATACACTAATGACTAGGGGTTGCATCAATATAGAGGGCCTATATTTGTTAAAACCCTATATAACAAAAGGTCAATTCAAACCCTTTAATGCAAATATAGGGGAATATAACATTTTTTTATTACTTAATGATACTCTAAAAATATCTTATGTATGCGTTTTATGCAATATAATTCCGTTACAAAATTAAAAAAAAAAAATAGGTATATACTTTGACAACGAACGAAGTATGAAAAAAAAATAATTATAGAATAAAATACCAAGATGTGCATAAACAAATTTGATACTTTTTTTTTATCTGAAAGTACGATTTTTTTGCGATATAAACACTGTAATAATCTTCGAAACTCTTTATGATTGTTTTATTGGGTAGATTGTACTATATTATTATTTGTTGTGGCAGAAAACATTCAAGATTGGCAAGATAAAATTGAAAAAAACATGATATCTGTTTAATTTTAGTGCGGATAGGTTTACTTGCATAATAAAGCAGGCAAAGACACTTAGTTATGTGCTTAAAATTGTCTTTTCTATCTGCTCTTCTGCTACAATGTTAGAAGTAACACCATACAATGATATAATATGTTGCCATCCAAAAGCCTATAAATACACACGAAAATACCTGATGTGTTGGAGACGACTGTTTTTACTACGTTAACCGATAAAGCACGCTAGTATTATTCATTTACTTTTTAGTATTATGAACTTGTGGTTTAGCCATTTTAAGCCTAGAACATAAAATTGTAGCGTGTTTTGTTTTATTATGATTCTTGCTTTTATAAATAAACGATGCATACATAACATTTATTTTTGTGATTTAAGCGGAGTTAAATGTTAAATAATGACGTCTTCTACATAAAATTTGCATAAACAAATATTATGTAGCGTTTTAAAGCATAAAAAAGTCGTACGTGTAACGGTTTTTACATTATTATACTTTATCGCTAATTTACTTACTTTATTTATCTTAAATATTACCCGATATCAACCCTATATTTGACCCATATATTTTGCCTATATAACAAGGGTCTGAAACTTGCCAAACCCTATTACTATCCAGCCCTAGTAATTACATTTCTATCATGGGGGAAAAATTACGCAAAATAATTCAAAATACTTTAATTAATCGCCGACATAAACTATTGTCGTATATATATAAATATTTAAAACTTAAAAAAAAACAAAAAACAAAAAGATCTTATTAATATAGAAAATCCAAAACAAAACTGGTATTCTTTTATAGACAAAAACAGATCACATACTTTTTTTTGTATCTTTAAAGCAAACTTACAACTATTAAAATGCAAATTGATATCAATTTGTTTATTATAGGCCGCTAACTCCGTTACCATAATAAAAATTACAAATAACACGTTAATCTCTACATACTGGGTAATTACCTGTAAAAAACACTTTTGCAAAGCACATTTAATAAGTGGATTCATTTAAAGGTACTTTCATTTTTTTTACTAGGAAATATAATTTGACTTTATTATGCTAGAAACTTGAGAAGCGAAAACAAACATACAAATCATGAATAAACTGCATTATAAATAAAAACCCTATTACTTTTACGATTACGTCGGCAATGCAAAATTTATTCTGAATTTGGTCCGCCTTACTTATTATCATATACAATTGGCCAAAACTTCTTGATTGCGCGTTAGTATTATTTTTTATTCTTTGAGATTCATTCCAAGTAAATATTTTCTTGCGATTTGTCTCAGGAGATATTTTCACTGAACTTTAGTCAAAGATCAATTTTATTAGATTTTTTTCATATTACATTTTGTCTCACCCAATTTTCACATTCGACATTCTAATTTATAACACATTTTTTAGGAGATTTGAGCCAAAAAAACCTTTCCAAAAAAAATTTCAATATACATATTGTGCTAGTTGGCTATGGGCGTCTCTTAAAATTTTTTCTCCGAACATTTTATAGCAGTCTTTATTATTGTTTACTAAAAATATGGGCATTAAAGCATTTATTGCAAAGATTAAGTGCAATATAGAGTTCAATGTAAAAAGTATGCGCATAAAAGAATTAATCTAATTTAAATGCATTATACATCAAACAATAAATATAAAAATTCAATGTAACACATTTAATAGTAAAAATTAGATAATTTTTTTATTAATAGTTTTCAAACATAAAATATAAGAAAATATTTTGTTAAATGCGTTGTGTAATTGTTTATCAACTATTTAAGGATACTATAATTAATATCCAGAAAAAGAACATTAAAAATGGCAGTTACTATCATTCTAAAATATAAGATGATCATAAAAAAATCCATCTATAGATTGATTACATCATTTAAAAAAAGGGTTGAATCTAAGATAGTTTTACGATTATATTTATAATTAGTTTTCTTTAACAGTAATACATGTTCCATATTTTGTTTTTGTGTCACTTATTTATTTTAAAATGCAAATCAGCCTCTAAAGATGTGTCAAGCGCTGCAAAGAAACTAAAAGAGGACGAAACAAATAATGATAAAAAGGATGATAAAAAGGATGATAAAAAGAAAAATGGTAAGAAAAAGAAAGATGATGGTAAGAAGAAAAATGCTGATAAAAAGAAAGGTAAGAAAGGAGCACCTAAAAAAAAATAAAAATCAGATTTTAGTACATATTTTTATTGTACATTTTATTTTATTTTTTACTCGGTCTTTTAGATTAAAACTTGATACTATATTAATTTAGAAGCTTTTGTGGGTTTTTTTCTACAATTCCTATATTTTAATGTAATATTTCCTTTTGTCACTTTTAGTTGAGCTAGATGATAATATAAAACACAATATGGACTCCTGCTTAAATGTTATCCACATCATTATGTAATTAAATTATGGACTTAAAAGGTTCCCAAATTCGGTTCTAGGTCGTGGTAATACTAGATACCTACACATGTATTGCTTTGGCGCTGTATGCACGAAAAAATATATATCATTAATGAATTGTTTATGATTACTGGGGCGACCAAATGCATTTTTGTCTTAAATGCATGACGAACATCTATAAACAACAGTTTTTTACTTTTAATTGCATTTTTTTATATCTTTTTGTACCTCATGATACAAAAACGCCTATATTACTTAACATACACCAAAATATTTTTAGTTTTTGTAAAAAAAAAATAATTATGCTTATTTTTTTGTTTCTGCACTATATAACATAAAATGGATACAAACAAACTTTTTATGCATTTTTTTTTTACTTTAGTTGCATTTTTTGCATTTTTCCTGCATTTATGGTCCGCCCTTATAATTTCAAACAATCCAACAAATGACTATTTACGAAAAAAATCCTGAATCAAATCTTTACAATGGTATTTCTGTTACAAACTATAACGATAGCACTAGATTGTAATCATTACATATTCTTTCTTAAAGTGGCTTTGTTTTATGGAAAAATGCACAAGCAAATAAAAATTAAAGTTATAACTAAAGAGTAAAAATGGTGCGGAAATATATTCTTTAAATTTTTCATACGTATGCCTCCTTTATAACAAACTTTATTTATTGCAACTATTTTATTTTTATTTTTCAGTATTTTTTTATTTGTTCTGTAAATAAAAAACGTTATATTATGTTTTTTACTGCTAGAAAATAAAAAATGATACAAAATACTTTTTCAATATCTTAGTACATATATTTTTTCCAAAATTTATAAATTCACCGTCTTACTAAAAATATTTTACATAAATTTTTGGTACACAGAGGCTTATTAGGCATGACTAAAATACAAAGAAGACAATATAATACGCTATTTATAACAGCGCAAAAGAAAATGGGGTGTGATGATATTAAAAAACAAGTATATAATACTTTTTTCGATAATAATATGCTGTTTCTGTAAATTTATAATTTACCGAGTAAAAAAGTATAAAATCGTTGTTTATTCATGTATTCACGGAGCTGGTCAAATATTCTTTTTTTTGCGCACGGGTATGTTGTTAAATTTTTCTTGCATATTTATTGGGTATGGACAAATAAAAATCTTTTATATTTAGGTTTCAAAAAGGGTACTAACGATTTGCAGTCGGCGTACATATTATTTTTTTCATCATAACCTAAATATCTGTCTTAAAAACCGCTTCTTTTAGCTATATAAGTCAGTGTTGATTTGTCGTGGTTTACGATTACATCCCCTATTATAATATTTTTTTATAACATATACGTATATAAACGTAGACTAATTCAGCCTTTTAATTATAACAAGGGCTAAAAATAAAAGACAATATTAAAAACACAATTTTACAAGATTATTGAGGAAATAATCAATATTTTGAAAACTTTACAGTTGAGAGTAAAAACGCAATATTAATTTAAAAACAAGCTATTTTTACACATAAAAAATATAAAATGTATTTTTCTTATCAAAAAAACAATAGGTTTTTATTGCGTCAACTTTTAAGGCGTTATAAAGCGGACAGTCAATAATAGGAAACAACTATTGTTTTTTGTATAATGATTACCTATGATGGTAACAATAAAACTGATAATAATAAAATTTCAAAGTGGAATAAGTTAAAATGTTTTTGATAACAGAAGAATTTTCATTGTATATAGCATAAAAAAAACAAAATTTAATTATAAAATTGTTATTAAAACTGTTTGGTGGTTAAATATAAGAACTTACTTTGTTCAAATGTGTAAATTTTACACCACATAAAAATTGCCTTTCACTGATAAGATAAAACAAAAAAAATAATTTGATGACAGAGTCAACTTATTAAGTAGACTCTATATAAGGTTCATAAATAAAAGACAAGAATGGTATGCAAAATTGCGTTTAGACTTTTGAATGCAAAAATCTAGTAAAAAATAAATTAAAATCGCACATAAAATTTTTATAAAACACGCAAAGTGATTACTAGGGAGCTTAATTTAAGTACAAAATTAAAAAAATCGCAGCCGAGCAGAAATACTTGTTTAAATACGGGATAAAGCAGTGTTTCATAACAATGACCCTTCTCGAATCAAATCCAAAAAAATCAGGATTAAAAAAATTATTGTATCTGCCAGTATAAAATACATTTAAATACAGAAAACAACTACACGGTTAAATATGTGTGGCAAAATTTAACCTTTTAATTATTTTAAAATATATATGACCCCTTTTCAATGTTTTTTGTATACATTATTGCCAACTAATCAAAAAAATCTGTAGTTTAGGCAGACTGATAATGATTAAATTGTATACTTTCTTGTATAAGACATATTTATTTATTTGTTTGTTTCTTTTTATTTATTTGTTTTTGTGGAAAAATACATGGTGGATATATTTGTGATATTCGGTGTTATTATTGACTACAATGCTAAACATGTTTATTTTTGTGTTGTTCTTTCTTCCAATTTTTTGCGACAAAATACATATTCTATGTTTTTCATTCCTTGATCCTATGGGATCAAATAATATCCAAATGATCTAATAGGAGAAGAGTGGAACCCCTGGGAAAATATTATATTTTACCTTGTTTTTTAAAATAAAAATATTTTTTAAAATTTAATATTTACAAAAAAATATACATAATCAGGGCATTTTTTTGCCTTAAAAAAGTTAGATTCGTTTTTTTCGAGATTTTAATGTACATAAGAACTCATAAAATCGAATACATGCATAAAATACATTTTTAGGTAAAATAATTTTAGGTAGATCTACCTAAAGTACGCTCCCTAGTGATTACACATTTATTACAAAACTGGCGATAGTGACTACTGTGTAAGGCTATTCAAAAAACCGGTGGTTTTTTGTTTTCTAATAAACATGGTTGTAAAAAATATGATTAACACGAATAAACGAGATTAAATTGTCACCAAAAGTTTCAAAAAAAAATAGTTTGTAAAGTTTATAAGTGTATAAAAAAAAATATCTAATTGACTTATTAACAAAAAAAAAAGATATATATAACTGCAAGGAAGAGCTGTTTAAAAGACTATAAAAAGAGGTCCGAATTATACCAGAACACTCACGGACCGTTCGATCGAATTTGCGCATAAAAAAAAGTTTTGGGCAAAAAAAAATTATTTTTTACCCGTATTTATACGCAATTAAGATATTTAAAACACTCTTATGTTTTTTTTTTGTTACTTCACGAATATTAAGTGCAAGTTTTGTATTAAAGACTTATAACAGAAATTATAAACAACTTTACGGTCTATATACAGAGTAAAAAAATGAAATAACAAGTTTTTTGTTCGTATTGTTATTTAATTATGCAACGCGATTCTATTAATATCTTACAAGTATAACAGCGGTCTTGAAATTTTTAAAACATCATTACTGGCATGTTCTAAGATTAATATTATTAGTCAAAATATCATGCATAGATAAGCTTTTGCTTTGTATTATATGCGTATAAACCAAGTGTTTTTTATTTTTATTATTATCACAAATCCTATAATTTTCTGGCAATATACTACATGTAACTAAGTAACCTGTACCCTGTCAAATTTACCAGTATTTTTATTTTTCAAGCCTGTATTTTTTATCATTTTTTTAAGAAAAATTACACTATAAAATGTTTTTTTCCTAAATTTGTACTTAAAAAAGATTTTTTTTACTAGGGAATGCATTATCGCACATTCTGTTCGCTTTGTGTGCTGATATGTGTATTTGTTTTATTTTTGCTAGATTTACAGCTGTACAATTTGCCAAACCTGTAAAATTTACCAAACATTTTTGAATCCCCAAAGTTGGCAAATTAGACAGGGTACAGTGTATATTTATAGAACAAAAAATCAAAAAATCGCAATAACCACATTTAAAGAGAACCCCGGCTTACTAAATAGTTATTGTTCCACAATCGATTGTATTTTTTAAAATCTACTGCAAAATGACTTTAAAAACAACAACAAAATGCGTTTAAAACTTTTTCTTCTGATATTCTGTACTAAAATTTGTAACCAAAGAACTTTACATCACCAGGGCTAGCATATAGTACACTTTTTTTGTAAGTCGATATAATACATTAGTATCTTTTGCAAAAAAAACAATAAATGTAAACAAGCAAAAGTTAAAAAAAACGCAATTTCATAGATTTTTACAAAATTAAAATATACCTAACGTTACAATTGTATTTTTTATGCATACATATAACGTAAGACGCCTGTTAAACTTCGCGTTCCATATAGTATCCGCTTGGCCCAATAGGATAGTTTTTCAAATAACTTACGTATAATATTTTATAGTATTTATATCAAAGTATTTCCAAAAATACTTTTTAGTGAGCAGAATCTTTTTTATGTACATTCATGCAAAAAAATATAATTTGATGATAAATAATTTTAGATTTTTTTGTATATCAAACGCCCGAATAGTATCTAGAACCGCAAAAAATACGGATACTATTTTAGATATCCTGGATATTATATGAAGTTATCCGTTAATAGGACATTTTGTCTTTGTTGAAACATCGAAAAATAACGTTAAAATAACAACGTAACTATTTAAAATACCGAATAGGATATACGCACAAAAAAGTCCTGAATTGCAATATTATATATATTATGTTCATTTAAAGAAAAATATTGCTAACTAGTACCAGTATTTTTTTAAAATTTTTAAAATCTCCAATCGCACTTTTTTAACGTTTTTACTGAAGATCTTTAACAATCCATTTTGTTTTTAGGTTCCAGTAGTGATTAAAAGTACACAAAACTTGCATTTGTGTAACAAAAAACAAAAATAAATTACAGTTAAACTTAACGGATATAATTTACAGACCGGCAAGACAATAAAATACATTTGGGTCGATGAGTATGTATATCGTGTTGTTTTGTTTGTGTTGTAAAATAAACGTAGCCTGTCACAAAAACATCTATTAAAGATCCGTTTTTGTCCAAAAAAGCAAATTCTTACTTTACATTTTTTTTTTGATATGTGTATACTTATCATAACTGCATTAGATATACGGTTTATAAACACTCTAAATAGTTTATAATTTAAAAAGAAAACAAAAAAGTTATAATATATGCAATCAAAAAAAAAGTTCACATATAGCATGCAAATAATAAATCGACGCGCAAATTTTAACACGATATATTGCCGCGTATTTGCGTACAATATGCCATTATAATTTTTATTTTTTTGACAAAAGAGTTAGTATTTAAAAGAGTTAAATCTGCTTTTTTTTCATTAATTTGGTGCTTTTTTAGCAAAGTTTTTGTTTAGATGCAAAAACATGTTGTTTTCTCGCAATCAAAATATACAATGGTCGCTCATATAGTCTTTTCTAGTCGACTTCGTTAAAGTTAGACCGCATGTAAATCTTAAACGGATGTTTATACAAACTACCATTAATAAAATTAGTCCAAATGTTGCGTAAATTAGGTATACAAAAAATTTTTATTTTATAATAAAAACTTAAAAAAAATTAATACATTTTTAAAAACTGTTTTTACTAGAACGCATTATGTTTTTTGTTAATTAATTTACCATAACTATAGTTTAAAATGATTAAAATTTTTTTTAAGTTTTTACAAGTATTCGTTTTACGTTCACTAACCAAAGAAAGCGTCCATATTAACATTTTATACTTTTTATTGCCAGTCAAGTATAATATTTATATAAAGCTATAACTTACCGCACTTTTTTTGCTAACTCAATAATATATTTTAGGGGTTTTTAAACTTTTTTGTCATTACATCTTTTGGATATTTTAAATTTTCTCCACACTTCTTGCATAAAGAACGATAAAAAAAGACTCTAATGTAAAAAAATATAAATTTTGATATTTATACACAACATAATTTGAATTTGGGTTGTAACGCCTACGACAAATTCAGGGGAGGCACAGCGGCAATATACTGGGGCATGAATCCTGTTTTTTCGGCATATAGGCCTGCAAAAAAGTGTTTTAAAATTAACGTTTTTTTAAAAAAAAACTTAAAAAGTCTATGTTAATACAAGTCACTAAAATACTGCCGATATATAAATATGTTCATTATGAAAAACCCGCAAGAATGTTGCGTTCAAAGCTTTTTTTAGGCATTTTTTATGCAAAATTACTAAATTTATTTTAACTAAGCTACACACCCTTCTAGTTATATTTGTTTATATAATTAAGCAAATATCTTACATAATATTTAATACAAAAAAACACAAATAACGAACTTCAGCAGAATTATTTATTTATTAAGAATCATATTACCCTGTTTTTGCTGCATCTTAACCTTTTTTAAAACGCAAAAAAAGCAAAAAATATATTTATACTGTTTTATTTTCAAAGATGCATAGAAAATATTTAACTGTTTTTATATAGAAAAATGCATAAAATACTGCTTTTGTTGCTTTTAATTGTTGCAATACATCTTATATTTACTTTTTGTAAAAAATGTGTATTATAAAATTGTGTTTTAAGTACAAGAAGTGCTCATTGAAAGATTTTTGTTAAATACCCCATTTAATAAGTAGCAGAAGCAAAAGAAAATAAAAACTGTTTACTTTTAACATTCTTTCTCTTTATGTAGATTGCTTTAAAATAAAAAAAAACCCGTTTCAGTGGTTTTAGTAGATTTTGCAGTAAGTTTTCCTTTCAAAGGCTTATACCTAATGACAAAAAAACACATGTTCATTGGAAGTCTATCTAAGCTTGTTTTATATGTCTATTGGTAAGCAACTTGTTATAGAAAATAGAACGTACTTGCATTTGTTTCCTTGTTTACTTTTTAAGTTAGATATGCGTTACCGGCTTTCTTTACAACTTATTATGGGTAAGAAGTTTACTGATGTAATAGAAAACCTGTTATAAAATTATTTTATTTCGTATTTAAGTATAAACTTCTAACGGCACAAAAAACTAAATTTTACATTTACTTGTTTTTATACTATTTTTTGTAATAACAAATAGAGGTCTGCATCAGACCGGACCAGACCGGACCGAAAATTTGTGTAAAATAAAAAAAAACAACAGATCAAACCGGACCGGCAACAAGAACCGGACCGGAAGACCGGACCGTAACAAGATGCAAAAAAAAAAAAAATGTCAAATCTGTCACTAGACCCCAACAACCGTGTGGAACCTTACCGAACCGGACCGCGACCCAGTTGAGTTTTTTTTTCGGTTCAGTACAATATTTAATAACAAATATAAAACGAAAATGTAAATGTAAATTTCTTTACCAATTTAATAAGGTACCTTTACATTTGTTTTTTACAAAAATGTCAATTAACTTTTTTACATGTTGACTGCCACGTCGTGTTCACGCATTCTATGCATAACTTTTTAATTTTTACGTTTTTCAATTTAAAAATTATAATAAATATACGGTAAAAAAATATGATTTTTTGTTGCAGATTTAATACTGCTTTACCTGCAACTTGCTATAGCAGTAACGCATATAAAATAAAGAAGCTAGATTTATGCACTGCCTACCACTAATAAATTTTTGAAGATATAAAAAAATGGTCCAAAAAAAGTGCCCCCGGGCCCCCTATAATGTAAATCCGTCCCTGGTAGACGCTTAAAAATCTATGAAACAAAATTTTTTACAAAATACATATATATAAATGACAAGGTATTCCATAATTTAAAAATGGATTTTTAAAAAATGGATTTTATTTTTATTTAGTTTTCCTTGTATAGTTCTACTTTTTCGTAGTAAAAACAACCTTTTTTATTTGGTTTTTTTTGATGTACACTCTCCGCCCCGAATTACTTGTGCACTTTGCATCTTAAATAAGGGCTAAATTTGGAAAAAACTGACAAGTAATCTGGGGCAGAGACGTAACTTACAACACACATAATTACGAAGCATAGCATAATAATGCAAAAAAGCTTTTTATCCAAAAAATAAATACTTTATAATATATAACATAAAATTTTTTATATAAAAGAGCCTTTTTTTTAATATAATATCGTTGACAGTAAAATCTTAAATTCTTAAAAAACTTATTTTGCACATATTGGTTTGACATTAGAAGAAATATTTCAAAGTGAATAATTGGGTTGTAGAATGCTCATAAACTATACGCCAACTTGCTCTATTTATATCATTAAGGGCTCAAATAGAAAACAAATTTGGTTTGCTGCTTCGTGAAGGGAATTCTGACTGTTAAAAAAAACAAATTAAAGTATAATCAAAATAAATGCTAAATATAAATATAAAAAATGTAAGATATTTTACAATGACGCCTAAAAAATGTTTAATTTTTTTTGCAATATATTTTTTTATTCTTTAAATACGAACAGTAATTATTTTTTTACTGTAATCTTTATTCTGTATACAAAAAATGTTAACAAACTTTATAATGCATCTGCTTTTAAGATTTAATGAAGCAAACAATATTAGAAAAATTTTCAAACACATAAATAACTAAACAAACGATTGTATAAAACTATAAATATCACTATATCCCAAAGAATATATACAAAAAAAATTAATAAGATCATTCCAACTATCTTTACAAAAGTTCACTTAAACTTGATCTGCCTGTTTAAAAAACGTTTGTAGGCTAGAATAAATGAATCTCCCTACAAGCAAAATTTTTTTATAGGGCATATTGTTTTATATATCAAACTTACAACATAGTAATATTCTATAAAAATTATGTTAGTTAAACATTGTGGCAGGGGCAAATTAAGGGGGCCCTGGGGGCACGGGCACCGAGGCCCCCGGCTAAGGGGGCCCCAAAACTTATTTTAAGACTCTTTTTTTAAAAAAAAAATAGAAAACCAGTTTATGCAAGTACAATAAATTGTAATTTTCATACAAAAAAAGATTTTAATAAACAGCATCTAAATTTATTTGTGTTTTTTTATGTATTTATAAAAGCAAAATGGGCAAAATTTTTTAATAAATATGCAATATTTTATAATGAACCGTTTTTTTGTGGTTGTATAGTAAAAAAATGTATATTTAATTATAATCAATGTAAAATA
>JAQFYM010002594.1:0-22788 GCA_034694785.1 Agrenia bidenticulata
TGCGTCAACAGCAAATATTTCTTGAACTAGCTTTTGGGTAAAAAGATACGACAACCAAGAGTTTATCTATTTGTGTTTTTACTTTAGAAACAAAAACAGATCTCATGTACCCTTTTGTGTGATGTGTGCAGAGTTAACAAGCCCCGATCTCATTTAATAAGACTAAATGCAAGCGTCACTGGGAGGCAATTCCCAGGTGCTTCGTATTAGATACATAAAATTATTTTTTGATCATTGTCCGAAGCTTTATGCAAAGAAAATATATGCGGATAAGATTAAACGCGAAAAGGATATTGCACCGCCTCAAAGTGATTGACATGTTGCATCGAAGGCATATACAAACTGAAGCTCTTTCTTACAAAATTTCATATTAATTGCAAAATCTGGCTATCCTCATACGATCGGAGATAAGCTAAAAAAGACTTTTTTAAAATGCGCAACTAAAACATTATATGCTATGCAAAATATGGACATAATTATAGCTATACCGTTACATAAAAGTTAAATTTTAATATGCATTACCCAAATTTCAAATAATTTGGAAACTATACTTTTATTTCATACTCATTTTCTGCCGATGTTCTCAGTACAGATTGATGAGAGTAATGATACAAGTAGAGAAGCGCAATTAATTTGCTTTGCGGTATTTACATGAGTAAAAAATCAACGAAAGTTTTCTTTTTAGCAAAAAACTACGAACATATCTAAGAGGAATTCATATTTTATACATTTAAAATATTTTTTTTATTGCAAATAATTTGCAAATGGAGAATTTAATAGGATTTAATCCGAAATGACGGGTCCGCAATAGTTGGTAAGAAAAAATGGGCCATTAGTAAAAAAATATAACTGAATTACAATAGCAAACAAATACATTTTCTTATATAGGTTTTATTGGCTTCCAAATCTATTTGCTCTGACTTAATGAGTATATTTTACAAATTAAATGAAATAATAAGGTACATAAAATGAGCCCTTTGCGCATACGAATATTATAGAAAATCGAACCTACAAATAGGCATTTGCACCCAAAAGCATTGTTATATTATGATTTAAGCAGGTGGTTATCCTGTGGTGAAACATTACGGCAAGCATACTCTAAATTAGATATTTTGCAAGAGTACTTTCAAAAAGAAAAAAAAATCGAATAAAATATATTACAGAATGATTTAAAATTTATATTGCAAATTGTCTTTCGGTGAGATTTCCATTTTTATATAATTCAACAAAATATTGCTTCAAAAAAAATAAACCATAATATAATTTGCATAAAGACGCAAACTTGCTTAGATTATTAAAACAGTAGAATTAGTAATCGAATTTTCCGCGAGAAAATTTTATCCTTTTTCTACAAGTACAATAAATTAAAACAAGACGTCAATAAAACACGAAAAAAAAGTGTTTTAAAAGCCTTTTTATATAATCTTAAAGTGAGATTTTCCAATATCATTACCCAGAATTACTTGTGTATAGAGTTTTCTTTAAAGCATTGCTTCGGGGCTTGCAATTTGACATTTATAAGACAAGGGAGTTTAGCAAGATGCGGGCTGATGTATTTTGTAAAAAAATAAAATGCCGTGCCAGATATAGAATCATTTTCAGAAACATTTTGCATATTATCCGTCTGTTACTAAAAAAGAGTTTAATATACTTTGTCTGTTTTCAAGTTCATATTTATGCGAGTCTGCGTTTCTGATTTGAATGGAACAAAGACGAAAACTAGAAATCTGATAAAGTGTGTTGAAAAAGAGATTAAGATACGACTGACAAACACGAAACCAAACATTAATGTTATTATAAATCCTAGCATTAATAATTAAGGCGCGTGCAGCGCGCCACTTGTGCGCAGCCCTTTTTTAGGCGTAAAAGAAGCAAAAATAAAACTATAACAATATCTGCAATGCCTAAAAAAAAATATTTTAGCAATATTTTGCAAAAGTTATTCGCATTTCATATTTTACAATTATATTTAAATTTTTTTTTGAAAAATCATAAAAACAAAAATTTTTTTATTTTTATAAAAAAATTCTTTTTAGTAATAAAATTTACCACCTTATAACACTTTTGCCTTAGGCTGGTTTTTTGCTTATTATTTTTTTCTGGCCCGGGGGCGGGCTGCGCACGGGTGGCGCGCTGCGCGCGCCACAATAATTACCTGCATTAAATACTAGTGTCACAAATTATTTTGTGTGAAATACATGCAAATTAAAAGATTAAATATTTTACTTTCATAATATACAAAATGCATCATAGTAATTCTACACCGGAGTTAAAAATATTTATTATATATTAGCCCAATTATATTAACAAAGAAATACTCTTTTTTGTTAAGTTGTTGACATTGAATTATGTTTTTTTTTGTATTTATTGCGGTTCAAAATCACCCTACTACACATAAGCCCTTTTAAAAAAGCATATCATTTGACCCTATAAATTTACTTGGGTTCGTGGTGATTTATTATTTATGTATATTGTTCCATTTTCTGTAAATCTTTTTGCAAATGTGCACAGCAACCCGTACTAGCTGTTTAAAAATGTGTATTACTTTTCCGATTATTCTTTTATATAATCAAACATCATATATATAACATTTTGTGTCTTCTTGTAGCATTTAAAGTCAAAAAAAAAGGAATTTTTCGTAATTTTATTTTCATTTTTTCCTAAAATAAGAAATTCTTATTTTGATATTTTTAGGATTTTTTACTATTAAATCCTAAAATAAGAAGGCCTGAGCATAACTAAGAGAAATCGAATGTTTTTAAATAAAATTACAACAAACTATTTCTAGAATTTTGTATCAATATAAATTAAAACCCGTAAGCAATGGCAAAATACATAAATCTATACTTTAGCGAGAAGCTGTAGACTTTAATGCTAACCTAAATGTAAATTAGTATACTCATATTAAAATTTATAAAACACGCGATCCATATAGCCTCTAGTAATCCAACACTCCTTGGTCTCCATGTGTCTATTGCCTGGAAAGACCTATAAATACACAGGAATGCTTATTTGATTCTATATCGTTTGAATTGGTAAATTTTATTCCATTTAACCTTCGACTTGCCGTAAATTGATGATTTCATCTTTTTATTGTTGATTTATTACATTGCGTATTTCTGCCCATAAGAGGGGCTCGGAAAAATAATTTATGGTACAAATGCCCATAAATTAAATATGCCCATGTAATTAAAGATTTTATAAGGTGAATTTATCTTATAAATAAAAAGAAAAAGTGCATTGTTATTATTTTGGCGTAATTACGATAAATCTGAGCGTATTAAGTTTTTTTTATTGAATAGCATTGTTTTTTTTTTGGGATTTGCCCTTAACATTGTCAAAAATCGTGCCCATAAAAGCGCATAGTACTTTATTTAATGTTTAGATACCTTTATCACCTTATTAAAATGTTTTATATTAATCAATTCCCTTTCTCCACTAATTTAGACAAATCAATTGTTTCCAGCCCCAGAATGGAACATACATTTATCTTAATCAAGCCAGACGGAATTAAAAGAAGACTTGTAGGAGATATCGTATCCCGATTGGAAAAGAAGGGATTCATGCTTACAGCCATGAAGACCATAGCCCCAACTTCGGAATTAATGGATAATCACTATGCCGAGCACGTTTCCAAGGGATGGTACAAGGATGTTAAGAATTATTTTACTAGCAACACAGTGCTTGCCATGGTATGGTCAGGTGTGAATGTTGTTGCTGAAGCCGGGAGAGAATTGGAGCCACTAATCCACAGGAGGCAGTACTAGGAACAATAAGAGGAGATCTAGGAATGGATATGGGAAGAAATCTGGTTCATGGAAGCGATAGTAAGGAAGCAGCTGAAAAAGAAATCAAGCTTTGGTTTGGACAATCTTTTGAGATTGAAGCACCATTTGATCATGCACTTCTTTATGAAAAATAAATGAATGGATGAAAATAATGTTTTTTTTTATAAATTTTGGAAGTAATTTATGTATTTCTTTCAAACAAAACAGTTTTTCATTTTGGAATCTTAAGACTTTGATGACCATACACAATTGATATTCATTGTGCTTAAAATCTCAAAATTATATAAGTTCTTTTTTATTAAAAATTATAGTAATTGTCGCGCGCTGTGCCGGGGACCCATGCTGAACGGGGTAAAATGCCAGAAAATAATTGGATACGGAAAGCGTAACATATGGTAAATATAAACATTTAAGTACGTTAAATACTAGAAAAATACATTTTTTTAGAAAAAGGCAAACCTCAAAAATTTTTCAGTTTTTTATTGAAGAAAATATTTTTGCTAAAAACCAACCAATGCTTTGAAAGGTGCACTTTTATGGTGTTAAATTAGTATATTTAACGTTTTGTTGTTTTTAAAATCATACTTTACTGTTATTTTTTCGTTTTTTCGCCCCCAAAAACCTAGTGATTTGCAGTATACGGTATAGTATGAGATTACTATACACTAACTAACACTATACCGTATAGTGTATAGTAAGTGTATAGTAAATGTATAGTAAAACTCAGCTAATTTTACATGTAAAATATACTGAAGGTTTTACTGCATTTAATGCATAACCAAGTATTTTATATATATATAGATGATATATATATCAATATCTTACGAAATCTTACTGTATCTTTCTTAAAAATGCAACATTAATTGTTATATAGATGAAAAAAGTAATATTATGTTTGTGTTGAGACAATTTTACAAAATCTAATAAAGATATAATTGTTATATAATTATTATATACTTAAAAGTTAATGTTAGTGCATTTTAGACAGCGTCATTGACACAGAGAAATTTTTATTTGGATCTTTCTACTCTTTTTTTTTTCTTGCCGTTATCCCTTATGTAAGAAGGCTGCACAAAAGGCCTAAACAGTGCATGGCAAACATGAAAAACCACCGTAAATTGCAATAATAAGTTTGGTTGCCATAAGTCAGCGTAAAAAAGATTTTGAATCCTTCATATGTAGTGTGTAAGATATCAGTGGGATGTAGAAATGCAATTCAGACCTATAATATTTACAAAGAGCAAGTGATAGCCATTAGAAATAACATATTGAAGTCTAAATTTTCTGGAAGGGAATATGATATGTAAAGGGCTAATATAAAATATATGAATCACAAATAATCTATCGGGAAGAATTTAGTGGTAATATTATACAATACATAAATAAGCAAAATATACCGCGTATTATTTCTTTTGTTTCGGAAATTTCTTTGTATATTCAATACATTAATTAAGATTAGTTTAATTTTTAGATAGCGTCAAAGCAAAGCTTGTAAAGAATGGTATAGTAAGAGCAATTTTAAATGCAAATCATACTAGAGTTTTAAAAATAGATTTTTTTATATTTCATATTTACATTCATCTTTTTCTTCACCTTGCATTATTCCAATCAAATCCTGTATATTTTTTGAAACATTTGCATTAACATAAAGGCTTACAATTTTTTTTTGCTTTCTGTATACCTAGTCTATTCCTTCTTTTTGGATTGGATATAGTCATATGGTCTCCAAACTCTTTCACTAGCTGCTTGCAATGTTGGAATTGAAAAAATTATTTCGGCAACTTTAAATAGTATTGGATATTTTCAAAGCCGTAAACCAACCAATTTCTTTCAAAAGATATATTTATAATAAAATCTTTCATTAGAACAACTGGATAAGTAACATCATAAAAAAAGCTATCAATTTCTAATTCAAGTGCCCCAAGATCATCTGTAAGACATTTTGCATAAATAATACTAAATATCTTAGCTCATTTAACGTAGTAATACAATCATTTTCATACATATCCCTTCCGGCCTTATTTTTAGGATTGAGAAAATATGCAAATCCCATAGATGATGTATGGAAAAAATACCACCTAGCAAGCACCGGAGCTTTTGAACTTGTATTAGATTTCAATCTCTCGTATAATTCCACAAATAATGCATACACATCCGATAGATCGGCAGTTTCACTCGTCATGATAGATAAAGCACCTGCTACAAGTAAATATATGCTGCAGACTCTTTAAATCAGGGCAAAAATTATTATCTAAAATTGTCTTATTATTAACTGCTAACTTTGTTGCGTTTGCTCCTTTTAATCGATTGATGATCGTGTCATTTATTAATTGTTGCAAAACGATCTTGTTTTTAATTATATTTTTGACACAAATACATTGTGATGAAAATCTAGTAGCACAAATCACTGTTAGATTAACGTTATATTCAATTATTTTTTTTCTTTAAGATGCTTTTGTATTTTGTGAAATCTTGATAATATTGAAGCTCTGTGGTTTATAAATTACACTGTTTACCCACATTTATCAGGAAGACCCGAATGTCTTTCTATTTCACAAATATCTTATAGTGATAAATTTAAGGTGTGCGCTCCGCACCCGTTGCAAGTTATACCGGGATATTTGCTTTCTATAAAAGCCCAAGATAACTTCATATTGCTAGCATTATCTGTGACAATGCCTGAAATTTTTTCTGGGCCTACGTTCACTATAAAATTTTCAATCTCCTTAACTATAAATTCTCCAGTTTGTTCATTATCTTCGGTTGGTATTGCGTCAAAAAATATTGGTTTTATATTCTTGTCAGGCAGTATAGCTACAAATTAACTAAGTAAGCCCCTTTGATATTACTCCAGCCATCAGATACCAAACTTACATTACGTGATGATTCAATTTTTACTTTTATTTTAGGTTGCAAATTTTTATATGCATAAACCAACAGTGAGCCGACAATTCTATATGATGAAGGCGGTTCCCTCGCAGGTCGATGGATTTAAAACAATTTTTAAGTGGAACTGTGGTTTGCAAGGGAGAAAGAAATTCCAGTTTCATAGAACCAACTAGCGTATATTTTATCAATTTCATTTTTTTCATTCTTGCTTATCGTATCACACCATTTTGTAATTTTTGGCTTTTTAATGTCTTCAACTTGATTTAAGCTCCCAGGTTCTTCTTTTTCTCCATATATGCTTCTTTTTGTGCTTTGTTTCTGTTCTTCAAATGATACCGGGTACTTCTGTTTTGTTTTGCGCTAGTATTTTACATATTTTTTCATATGTTGCATCATCTGTCTGGATTTTGGGATTTTAATCCATCTTCGCAATAATAGCAATATGTTTTTCTGTCGTTCCCTTTTCCAATATGATATACTTCGTTGTTTATGGACATTTACTGGGTGAAGAAAAAGAATTAAGCAATAAAATAAAATGGTATAAATACCATTTAGTAATTGTTTGATACCGGTGGTAAAATTTACATCGTAAAATATTATAAATTAAAAACATTATACAATGTAAAGTGTTTGTAATATACACTTACTATACACTTACTGTACGTATAAAACTATACCGTATAGTAAAAACTACGATCCCTAGTTTTAAGGTATGTTAGTATATCTTGTAGCCTTTATTGTACTTAATGTATGATAGAATATGACAAATTACGGGTTTGCACATTTGCCTGATACAAGCAGACGTTGTTTAGACATTTGCGTTTACTTTGCTGTATGTTTTAAACTTTTTTACGTCTATAATTTCTTTAAATTTACATCAATATTAATGACGCCATATACAGTCAACATCAATGTACATTTTTTATAATGACACCATATGATGTAATTTTAAATTTAGCGTTGTTTATTATGACATCATATGGTGTCATGAATTTTAAAAGGTGTGTAAAACACAAATTTAAGTCGTAATAAATATACAAATAATATATACTATATCTACTAACCTACTAATGGGATTCTGTAAAAATAAAAGAGTATATTATGCTTTTTTAAATACTTTTTTTGTAGTTTTTAAAAAAAAATACAGTTCTCAAAATCAAAATTTTCTTTTGGCTGCCCTATAAAAATGATTTCTTAAATGCTAAAGGTACCTTGTTGACGCATCTTCTTGTAAAAAACCCTGCTGAAGCTCCACATTGTGTAAGTAACTGTTCACATAGAAAGGTACATAATATTACTTACACTTTTACATATGGTTTATTAACGCTAGTTAATACGTTTTCAAACTTGAACAAGAAACATTGAGGTATACAAGAACAAGTTAAAGGCTTTTTCCGTCAATATTTTAACTTTTAAAATCGGTTTTTCATAAACTATAAATGACTATAAATACTGCCGGTCAACCACTATAGGGCAGAAAATTTAATTTTACAATTTCTATCTACAACAGCAAAAACATGCAGCGTTGTGTGTTCCAACTTTAACTAGGAAGGCAAAAAAAAAGCATGCTATGAAAAAGAGTCAACAAGCTTATGATGTACATTGTGCTCTTTGTAACAATTAAGTTATTTGAATATAGAAAGATACAAAACACTTGTCTAGATAAAATGATTTTATTAACTTGAGTAATCGCTACAACTTTTTTAATGCCTAAAAATACAATTTTCAGCGGTTTTGATCAAAAAAAACAGCTGGTGTGGCTTACTATGTGTGGTAATTTTCTACATACGTGTTTTAAGTATTTTTTTTATCTCATCACATATAAAATACAACGGAAAGCTTTTTAAAAGTTTAAAAATACAGCACGCGCATTTTTTATAGTCAAAAACATTACAACTTAAAAATTATGAAAACCATATTTTTACGTACTTCTAAACTAGATAAAAGACCAAAACACTACTCCCTAACACGTTCAAAACGTAAACGCTTCATTTTACAAGTGAGATTTTTTTTAAAAATGCTTATAGTTCCCGGTACTTTTTCTCCAAATTTTACAAAAATTTTGCAAAGATGTGTCAATTGTAAGCAATAGCGAACTGACAGTAAAAAAACTGTTTTCCTGATGTATTTATTTTCTGAACACGCACTATTGTCATTCGTTACATGATTTTATCATTGCCCGTTTGTATAAAGATTAAGCAATTGCATTATCTACACTAGTTTTTATAAAAGTACACCTCTCGACTAAAAATGAGCAGCTCATGTATCAATATAGAAGATAAAATGAAAAACTTTAATAATTCTAGAAAAAATTGAACATAATCCGTATTTACAAATTTGATTATCATAGTTGTTAGTAATATTTGCTTGTAAAAGTTCGTAATATTTAAAATGTAATTGAATGAGTTAACAACAGTTTTTATTGTTAATGTATTTTAGATATACCTAAGCCTACTGGGTATACGACTTTTGCATACCAGGTGCTGTCAATGCGTCTAAATCTTGCATATCAACTGTAGCCTCCCGTAATATTTCTTTATGCGGGGTATTTATTGACATCACAATGCTTTACCTAACCTGTTGATACTTAGGGATATAAATATTGCTTAACTTGCAGGAGTCAATTTTTCTTAGGCATTCAATATCTGAATGAATGCTTAAACTATTACTGACAAGACAATTTTTAAATAAGTTAATTGGCGTTCAAATGGATAGACTCAAATTTATAATTAAATCCAATAAAGTACTTTTGTTCGTCGTTTTGTTGTTGGTTCATTGTTTTAATAATCTTTAATATGGATCTTGGGTCATAAAAATTTTCTTCTAATGCGGCCATTTTCAAGACCTGTTAATACTATATTAGGGTGGGACCGAACCTCCGATCCGGTCTGGCAACCGATCAGATCAGCCAACTGATCGAGCGATTCGTTTTAAGGTTTTTTTGATAAAAATAACTGAACTATGAACCGAATTATGTTAGCAAAGAAATTTCTTGACTTGTCGTCATTTATTTTCTAATACAAAATTTTAAAATACGTATAGCATATATGTTAGTACTAGATCTTACGCCAACCTAAAAACACAGAATTAAAATGTTTTCTGCATTAAAAAAAAAAGACAAAATCGTAAAAAAAAGGTAATTCTTGACGCAATCAATAAAATTTCTTGGCGACTCTTAGAAACAACAATTTTGCATGTATTTTGTGTGTAAAAAACGTGGAAAATATTTATATTGATAATTATATTTTTATTTTTCTGCAAGTAATTTTTTATATAATAAAATTTTTATATTAAAAGTATTAATTTTTTATGCCAACAAAAATGCCGATTTGTTGCAGTTTTGAATTTAAAAAACTTTCTTTTTTTCGTTTTACCTATAACTTAAATATTATTAAGAAAGAATATTCTGGTTTATTGTTATCTTTTTTTTAGATAGTGCAATTCTTCGGACTTTTCAGGGAAAACATTTTCGATCGAAAAAAATTACTTGAACTTTGTAAAATATGTAGAGGACCTACACACGGAACTATTGCGTCATCGATAATAGAAAATTACAAAGATGAATTTGTTATTTCTAAATAAAATTAATGGTTCTCGTGCAATCTCTTATTTTTTTTGCAAGCTGACATGGTAAATACGACATGCTTGTATACTTATATTTTAATAAATATTTGATATGAAAAAATTTTGCAACTGATAAAAATACTGCTTATGACCCATTTATTACTAACAATAGGTTGCATAAAAATTAAAAGCCAATGCAATGTACAAAAGGTATGTCTTTTTTTCATATTTCAAATTCTAGTCAAATGAACTTTGTATTAAAAAAGCAACTTAATCCAAATATAAATATAAAAAAAAGAGACTAAGGTCCGCATTATGCCCAAAACCCCATATACAACCCGAACTAAACCGAAGTGAAAATTCAGTCAAGTTCAGTTCAAGTTAAACTGACAAAAGTTTGCAAGATTTTTATATGCAACTAAAAAAAAATATACATATTTTTTCGGTCCAGGCTTTCAGGCTTTTGGTTTAAGGTGGATAACAATTTACGATTTTTTTCATCTCGGACATTTGCAGACCTCTAATATGGATACAACCGAAATATTATGGACACATAATAAACGGTGTTTAGTCACTGTAAATGCGTCGTAAACAATATAAGCCGAAATATCAAAATATAGTTTGAGTTTTATTATCAAGTTCAAACCATTTGAATATTACCTTAATTTTACCTTTGTAATACGGAAAAAACAAATTAAATTAAAAATGTTAGAAGTTTTACTACAAAAAAAATGAAATATTTCTTTTACGGGTGTTGGATAAGGGCTTCGATGCTTTACTTGGCATTTGATTAACCATGGAAAAATAAAAAAAGTACTTTTTTTTCCTATTTTCTAGAATCCTGTATAATTATGAATGATTGTTGACATGATCTTGCAATCAAGTAAATACCATCAAAAAGATACATTAAAATGAAATATAACAACAATTTAATCTTACAAATATGCTCAAAATCGCACTATCTCTGTAAAACAAGTCAAATTAAAATTGTAAAGCGCGGCAGCGATTTTATAGGTCTTTCTTATTAATATTGAAACTCAAAACAAAAAAATTACTATCTGATACAACAACGGGTAGAAAATCAATTTTAGATTAAGGCTAAACATAAAACTACTATAAATATTGGTATGCTCAATTTGTACAAACAAAAAAGCATTTAACTTTTCAAAGAATGTTTTGCACAATATTTGAATCAATACAGCAGATATATTCATTATCTACATGATTTGCATGGTTTTAACTCATTTGCCGGTTTAATCAATATAAATATATAGTTCTTTTTGTGTTTGAACATATATTAAAAGGTTTAACATCTTTTAACAAAAAAACTACACATAGTAGCAAGAATTCTTAAATTAAAAAGCTTGTAAAGGACATGTTACATAAGATACAATATACTTTTAAACAAATACCTTATAAAATATATCGAAAATTATTCCTTGATAATGTTGAAGTTGCAAAAACATACAAAAATCTTCACTACAGCAATTTAGAGACATTAAACCCCCAATATGCCGTATTTTAGTATAGTATACACATTTTTAGGCTAATAACTTTAGTTTAATTCATGAAGAAACTATAAACTCCTAGAAGAAATTACAAGGGAAATTTAAAAATATTTTTTTATAGTAACAGACATTAGAGATAACGGTGTTCATTAGTGCGATAAGTCTTGGTTACTTTTTTTTCTTTTTTTGTTTCATTGGGTATTGATTATAATTATCTATTCTTTGAAATTACATTATTATAAAAATTCAGCATGAGCCGGCTAAAAGCCGGATTGACCAAACTCTGATACGGTATTCGGCTTTTTATAAACATTGGTTCGGTAAATCCCTCTATATGCAATGGTATTTTCATCCCGATAAAACAAACAGTTACAATTGCTGTTACTGGATAGTTGATTACTCATTTTTTAGAAACGTGACAGATTTTTGCACCTTTTTTATGGTTCGTGCTTTGACTATAATTTTTATATCTTCTTTGGTGTAGTCCGATATATGTATCCATACAACTGATGCATAAATATCCTTAATACAAAAAACTTCCGTAAGATACAGTTACGACGTTGCGATTTTTACTTGTGATCGACAAAGGCGTTTGCTATGTACAGTTTCTAAATATAAACCCGTTTCTTTTTCGGCACCTACACATTTATTGATGTACGATTTGCATATTCTTGCCCTGGCTTCCTATGAGATTTTACGAATAATGAACCTACACAAACAACACTACGATCCTGTCTGTAATTACGGCTTTTTGTAAAAACAGTATAAATTTGTACGTCATATTTAAAGAAAATGGGGTTTTGCCTGAATTGAATGAAAATAAGAATGTGTTGGGGAGTTGAGATAGATGTGATTACTTTTTCTTTTTAGTTGATTGCATGTTAAATTGTATGCATTGCAGATTTGACAGTTTGACATTTGTCTAACTTCTTGCTCCCTTGAAATTTTTAATTTCGCTTTTATCGAAAATCTTCTTCTTATTTTTAAAAAAGGGCGAAATAATATTTTAATATAGTACTAGAACTCCTAAATGTGCCGGGATGTACAATTTAAAAAAAACTACGTTAGGGGAGATACTTATGCAGATTAAAATAAGACCAAAAATAAAATTAGAACCAAAAAAAATTAGAACCCCGAAAAAAGAATTAACCTTAAAATTACGAGATTAGTATAATACATGATAATTTTGTTTCCTCTTAGCAGACCGGCTTGTATTTTGGCTCTTATTATAAGGGTAAAGCCAATGGCAGGGTATCAAAAAAGATTAGTTAGAAATGCAATAATTGATTTTTGGGTATTACAATTTTTAATTAATTGCAATAATTCCAATTTTTCTTTTTTACCGCTCAAAATTCTTTTATAAAGAATTTATATCATTTTTTAGTGTACAGTCAAGCCTCGATTATCCGGTAGGGTCGGGACCGAAAAAAATACAATTTTTACCGGATAATCGAAATACCGGTTAATAGAGGTTTGCTTTAAAAATAACAAAAAATATGTGCAAATACTTAATAAACATACAAAACCTTCATTTTCACCTTCTTTATAGTTTTATAGAACATGGAACTGGATTTTTAAGAGTTTATCTACTCGCATTCTGCTTCTACTGTATGTTTTTTCTTTATTTTTTTCCGAGATGATTTAGTGTACTGGGTATGTAATATTTCTACCTTTTTGCTTTTTTTATTCTATTAATTTCGAATATAATATGTCTGGCTAAAATAATGCATTTGAATTTTGCATTCCAGTGTAACACTGCCATAAAAAAACATAAATTACGAGTTTGACTAATTTGATATACATTTAAGCAGCATTAACTAAATTTTTTTGCCCTAAAAAAGGGGTATAAAAATACGAAAAAATCTACCGGTTAAAAAAGGTCTGGTTAATCGAGATCCGGATAATCGAGATTTGACTGTACTTAAGAAAAATAAGCGTAAAGTAAAAAAAAAATTGTCGCTGAGTAAAGTATCAAAAAAGAAATTTCTTTGTAATTTCAAATAGATCTTTTTTATTA
Organism: Agrenia bidenticulata; assembly: GCA_034694785.1. Taxonomy (NCBI): domain Eukaryota; kingdom Metazoa; phylum Arthropoda; class Collembola; order Entomobryomorpha; family Isotomidae; genus Agrenia; species Agrenia bidenticulata. The sequence goes on from JAQFYM010002594.1 coordinate 13,767, forward strand.
TTAATGTATTTAAAAAAATCCACCAAGATCTAATTCTAACATTTCATATGTATTTGATATTACAGTCAAAAAGCATAAAAAAGTTATAATCTTTTTTTTAATGACTGTAAAAATGCAGTTTAATGTTAAAAGAATAAGACTTTTTGTTGTAAATAAGAAGTTTGTAACATTTAAATGATCATAGCCGGTACCCATAATGCCAAAACGTTTTAAGAGTTTAATATTGATACGCAATTTATGTTGGAAACTTTTTTACACGTACAAAAGTACACACATATAAATGATATATCTTTGGGCAATTATTATGTCTATTATGCACTATATTTGGTTTAATTTTGTAATAAATTAATAGGATTACTAAAAATTGCGTTAAAGTAAACTAGGTTCCAATAAATTCATTTTTTAATACAAATATTTATATATATTTAATATCAAAAATTTATTAAGTTGTAGAGCAATACTAAAAATTGGCATTTTTAAAAGAGAAATTACAATAATTTTTTTGTCTAAAGAGCAATTTTATTAATTGCATTCTGTACAAAAATTGAATGCAATTAATTTTTCAGAAGCCTAGCCAATGGACTTAAATAGAGCAATAAAAGATTGTGTCGATTATCATAATTTGAATGCAAGGTACAATAGACATGTGGAAGATTCTTATAGACACTAATTTGGCCTTCAATTGCTGCTTATAGAGGCAATCGAATGTACGGCTAATAAGGTTTGGACACGGTCATGTCGTTTCGTTTTAGGTATGGGGTTTAGATGGCGCATGCCCAGGAGGGGGGTAAGGGTTGTCCACCCTCTTGCCTTCGGAATAATTTACACGCCGTAATTTGGGGAAGCCTTTTTTGTGCAGAGCTTTTTTTGATTTTCCAAAACTAAATAAAAAATTTATAATATAAATTTATTCAAAAAAAAATAAATGTGTATAAACCGTCAAAAAGTATGTTTTTAAGCTTTATTTTTTTATAAAAACACTGATTACCTCCGGTACAAAAATTCCTGGGCACGCCACTGGGTTTGGGTCAAAAAAATCAGTTATATAATAAACAACATCTAAAATGTATTTCAAGTGTAATCTTTATGCATTCCATACGTGTCATACGTTAAATTTTATATGATATTTGACGCCTTTAAATATATATGGGAAATAAAAATGTTGTTTAACCAAGTATTACTAGGCAAGTTAAACGTTGGTTTGAACGGCCTGACATCTTTTGTGATATTTTTTTATTTTTTTTGCATCGTTTTATCGGTCGCCTTATCTAGTATTTTTATATATAAAAATGCTGTAATGTAGCAAAAGAAAAATTTTCAAATAAAGAAGTATATAAGAAATAACTAAATTTAGCCTAATTAAAAATAAAATTTTAATTATATTCTCTATTTACCTCGTAATAACATATTTATATAATTATAGCTTCGTTTGATTTATACGCTTTTACATTATCCAGCAATATATCATCAAAAAAAATATTTATTCTAGTACGAATCCATTTTTTACCATATACTGAGATTGTGCAATAATATATGCAGCTTGATATGCTTTTAGCATGTGCAAGAAGCTATTGGGGTAATGAAATGCTCGAACTACGCATGAAGATTGTTCTCGATGGTACGACGTATTGTTTTGAGCTAAAAATTTTGTAGTTTTGTATAAATTCTGCAAAATACTTCTCCATCTTTGATTTATATACCTTTTTTTACATAAACGGTCAATTGGTTGTAATAAACTAGACTTTTCACTTGCAACAACAAACAAGCACATATTTCTTATTATTGATGCTTTTTACCATGCCTTGGTATGATCCAAAATGTAAATTTTTGTGTAAGAGGATTGATGCAGCATTAAAGCAATGCAAGAAAAAAAAAACTATTACCTCTAATATAATTAACACAAATAGAATTGCTTTAATCTTGTCCTTCTTATTTTCGGTTCTTACGGTATGCGAATTTACCACAAACTGTATTTATAAATTATGCTCTTAAATTTGCATCATATAAACGCTTAAAAATCTACGAACATAAATGATGAAACTTTTATATCTAGGCCCCCCGAAACAGAAAGGCTGTATAAAAAGTTAAATAAAAAAAGACTCTGCGGGTTCAAGAAAAAAGTTTGGCCCTTTCTAGATAAACAGGGTTTTTAAAGTAGTATTTTGATCTATACTTGTTGTAAAAATTGCATTTTAGATAGCTTCGTAGCCCCACTAAAATGTTTTCCTGTATTCTTGTTTTTTGATGCTTATTTTTCACTTAAAAATAAGACAAATTAAAAATTATTTTGTTAGACGACTAAATCACACTATTCAATGCAAAATCTTCTACAATAACAAGGCTGGCCAGGATCTCGTTATAAACCGGAATGCATTTTCTTGGCAGTAAGCTTACATCAGAGTACACTAGATTAAAAGCCGCAGTACGGTCAATTTAAGCATTTAAAAAAAAAATAAAGTTAACGAATTCAGTTGATATTGTTTAACTAAAAGTTTTTTGTATACTGTATACATGCATTTAAAAAATTTTTAAAAGAAACAAAAATTTTGTCTCATGAAGCTTATACCCTTGGTGCATAATAGATCTTCCTTATTATAATCTTCCTCTTTTTTCTATGAACCTCTGTTCACACTTTTTTTTTTAATTTTGTGTAGAAAATGGCTAAATGTATCTATGGCTTCTTTTTATAATTTTTGTATGCCAGAATAGTTTCTAACTACCGAATTTACTTAAACATCAATATTTTTGTTATTCTTGGTCTTTAATTATCTTAAAAACACAAGTGTATACAGTGTTCTAACCTAGCATAAGTAGTTTAATACAAACTCTAAGGATAAAGGGTGTTACAGGACCCAGTTAAAAGTTTAATTCTAACTCATGATTACCAGGATCAACAACTACATTTCTTTTTTTTTATAAATAGTGGATACTAAAGAGAAAGCAGGGCGTATACTTGTATTTATTTCTTGCCTAATAAAAATGCAGCACTTGCACAAAGTATAATTTCTAGAGGGTTCCATTTGAAAAAAACAGATATTGAAAATGAAAGCCTAACAATAAAATATAATAATAATCAATATTTTTTATGCGAAATTCTTAATTCCATAATTTTTGTTGTTTTTTTATTTAGCTTGACTCTATCCCTTACCCGATTCATACTTATGTCCCTAACCAAAATATTGTTTTTTTATGTTCTTGTTTTTAACCGCACGTGTATACCGCTTGCAGAAGCGGTTCCAAAATAGCAAATTTTCATGAGTCTGAGTCATTTCCAACACAGGGTTTTTTTGTCATATTGGCGACTTTAACCCCTTCACACATTCCTACTTATTCCATTTTAAGGGCATGTGCGATTAAAACACCCTCGGGTTTAAATGTTTACCTGTGGTATATTTATCGTACACATTTTGTTGTTCTTCTGAAAATGAACACGATGATTATTATAATTGTCTTTTGGTATTATCTATATATTGAAGATGATATAGTGTTTTTATGTGCTAGTCAAATGATAAATGAAGAATATTATCGATCTAAAACATGGATTATAAAATGTTTAGTTCAAATGCCGGCTATTCAATTGAATGAGTTCTTTATGCTTAAACAATGAATTTGTATTGTTTGCCGTGGATTAACTTATCGATCATGAGCTAGGAGAATTAACCATTATGTTTTGTCCGGATTATTGTGTTATTGATATTAAACCTTTTGTAAAATATCTTACAGAGAATTTGCTGACAAGTTTGGGTGCTCAGCAGATACATGTAGAACATAAATTTTATTTATTATGAAACGTCTTGTAACTATAAAAAATAACTGGTTATATATTTACCAGAATGGGCTGAATTCTCAACTACTTCTAATGAATATTTACAGTATCGTATCCATGGCAGGTCAATACGGGCACTTGATGGCACAGTGGTACCCATAAGATGCCCGAAAAATTATGCATCTTGGTACGTGATTAAAAACGGAAGCCATAGTTAGGAAGTTTTCTCAGTAGCCTGCGATGCAAGCATAGAATACATTATGTAAATGGCGGGACTTTTATTTCTGGACACGAGTATTTCGTTTCTGACGCTTCATCATTAATAGGATGGTGCGAGAGACAATTAACAGGTTTTCCGTTTCATTTGATTGGTTTCAACGTATGGAGCGCAATCATATCTTTCAAGATCATACAGAAACCCAAATAATAAAAATGATATACACTTGAAAAATATTTTGATACCGCAAAGAAGTACAATTGAATGCACATTCGACTATTTTAAATACAAGTTTAAAAATTTAGACATGAAATTGTTAATGGGGAATCAAAATTTTACTCGGGACTTTTTTTAGCAACAGCTATTTTTCATAATATGCATTGTAGCTTTAAGTAAAATAATTATTTATTCATATCTCTTAACAATTTTAAAATTTCTTTTTGTCCATTTTCAATATCATTTATACGCTTTTTCAGCTTATCATTGCTTTCTGAAGTATTCATCACTCTATTTGTATATAATCAAATCTTGTATTTTTTTGGTTTCAAAACTTTCATTTTTATGGATATTTTTATCTGTTCGATTGTTCATTAATGAAAATTTGCAAATTAAGTTTTCAAACTGCTCTGCTTTTTGACATTTTTTTTTTATAAAGTCACACAATTTGTCAATCTTACTATTTTTCTTTAAACTCTTTTTTTCTTCATTCTGCACTTTAATATCCTTCGTAACATCATTTTGTTGTCAAAATGCACTATCAATTTACCTGGTGCACCTACGTCTGTTCCACTCGTTTTTTTTTCCTTTAACAGCTTATAAGCCCACCAAGTGCTTGGGGATGCTCCCGTACCTTTTTCTTTTAGTACTATTTTGCAGTATGTTTTTAACAAAGCATTGTATTTGACACTGTATTGCTTTCCAGTTAACCCGTTGTTTATTTTATGGGATATCTCTTGTGAAATATCAGCAATAACATATGCATTCTGTTTGATTTTGTCAATTTTATTTTCGTATATTTGTGAGTGGCGTATTTCAACTAGCTTTTTTACCGGTATTCTATCCCATTAGAAGCATTATAATTCCAAAATGTCAGCTTCCTCCGCTTCCCCTTTTGCCGCATTTACATCATCTTGTTATAAAGTACCCTCTCTACCCCCCCTTTCTAATTTTACTATACGCCAAATCACACAATTTCGCATTATGGGGATACGCATCAGTATTTTACAATTCATACGCGGAACAGGATGCAGGATATATTTAGACGTTATTTGGTTACAGTCGTCAACTTCACATAGTACTCTCATCACGACGGTCAAAGATTTTTGGACCTACACTATAATATGACCAGTCTTGGTCTTCTGTTTCTTGCATATCTTCATATAGTGGTTTTTGCTCCCGTAATATGTTTTCATTGCCCAATACACTTACGTCATTTGTTTGAATTTTTACTTTTCTTAGTTTTCGGATAAGTACATCTTTGCATGGATTTTTATTATAAGCACTGTTATATCCATAATTTTGATTATTCATTAGGGGTAAATTGATTGGTATTTTTATACCCAATGGTAGAAGTTAGGTCAACAAAATACTAAGGATAAAAAAATACCATAGTGTTTTGACGTACATTCAAACATACGTTTTCAAAAACCTTGGGAAAAAAATACTAAGGCAAAAGTAGTAATTTGTAATTTTTCTCACTAAAACACCATATAAGAGTCTTTTAGGTCTTTTGTGGTTTTGTTAAAAAATGCTTATAAGATTTTTGGCACATGCCCTAAATGGTAAATCTCGCCCAAAATTAGATGATTTATATTCCTTAGAATGACAAGAAAAAGAAGAAAAAAATCTTAAAAATGATTTTAAAAAAATAGATACAATGATTAAAAGGTATATTCATATGTTTTTACTTGTATTTTACTTGTTTTTGTCTTGTATTTTCTTTTTTAAACTGAAAAAAATGGCATTGACAAATATGGATCGATTGTCTCTATTTTCAGATCTCCAGAGATTGAAAGTTAGAAATTTTGTAAATACGTGTCTAGAAAGAGCATCTATATACTCTATTGTATAATTTTTGACGGTATTCTTTGTACATTTTATTCCAAATATCGTAAGCATTATCACATGTTTCTATGACATATGTAGATAAAAGCCATAAGTTAAGAAAATGCAAGCATTATTGTTTGTACTGCAACTGTTTTTATAATTTGTTGTTCGAATAAATTCAAATTTTTAATTTTTAAACATATTCCACCAATAAAAATAATGATTTTGCAATTAGAAGTGGACAAATAATGCAGTGAATGCACACAAAACATAATAATATATTTTATTGTGACATTTTTTCATTCTTTCTTTTGTATTCTTACATCTATGATATATCCATTATAATTTATGTAATTCGTACTAATATTTTTGTCAAATTTGTTATATGAAGCACTTACATGTTATTTCTTGTTTTTTAAAATATAAAAGTTTTACTGTTATCCTTTTTGTAAATATTATTCAATAAATATGCACATATATGTGCATCTTGATATATTGACCCCCCCCCCCCCCTTAAAAATGCATATATATGTGCATTCAAATTTATAGACCCCTTCGGAAATGCATTATATGTGCATTCTTTTTTTAGAACCCTTCGACAATAAACAAAAATGTGCATTCTTATCTTTATTCCCCCTTGAAAATGCACATATATGTGCACTCTTGTGTGAAAGGGTTATAAAAAACGAACTACCATTGTGGCAAAAAGGGGTAAGGGCCGTAAATTTACATCTATACAGTATCATACGTATTCGTGGTAGATTTTTTACTAGGATAAGTAAGGTTTTTATGTCATTATTGCCACCTTTAATTTTTCACATACTTTGGACCGATTTACATGCAAATCGGCCCCCATATCGTTTTTTTATACTTTTGGTGTTATATTAACATAACATATATGTAATGCAGCTTACCACCCATAGGTACTTGCAAGTTGTAGTAAGTTTTTACATCATAATCTTTAATCAAGCTATAAGTTGTAGGTAAAAAACAAAAAAATGATATAGTGTAAAACTATTAATTTTGTCAACGCAAATAAAGATTGTTTTTAAAAGCTTTTTTTTTCTAACGAAAAGACCAAACTTTTTTTAATTTATGCGTCAAAAAAAGGTTTATCCATCGGTAGACTCATATTATTGCTATAAAACATACAAAATACTTATTAAGACTACGCACACACCCATTTAAAAAATTGACTATTTCTTTTACGTAGAATTAGTGCATTATTTAAATAAGAAAATGGGCCATTAAATTGATATTAATATTGTGTACAGTGTTTTGTAAACACTTTACAACTTCGCATGTAATCGTTTTATATTGTTAAAAACTTTAAAGAATAGGGTTTTTTTCATTTATTATGGTATTTTTTTTATTTATCACCCTAAAAAGACAGATAAAAACAGAGATATTATTTATATTTTAATGAAAAATGGATCACATTTATGTTTTTGCATATGTGAAGAAAACTTGTCGGAGTACGCATTTCTGTTTGAATACGGAATAAATACGAATCAACTAGAAACAGCAAATAAATATTATAAAGCAACACTTTTCCATTACTTAAAATTTTTATGAAAATTTTATTTGTTTTCTTCTCTTAGCGTGCTCGATAAAACAAGATTTAGTATTTAAAATGTCGTCATATCGTCTTTCTAGTATAAACCGAAGATGCATTTTGCTTTCTAATGCTTTTTTGGGCAATATCAAAAGGGTTTAATACGCTGCAGCTTTGTTTGATTATATATATTAGTATACCAAGTTAGGCTTCGTAAATAATATGAGCCCAGCCTAAACAAACAGCAATGTTTTTTACAATCTATCATATTATACTTAGAGTATTAAGTAAAAACGTCAAAAACATTTTTTGTTAAAAAAGCCACGCGATTCTTGCAGGAAAAGAAATTGTCAGATATTTTAATGTGCTATTAAATCGCATACTTACAATGAATTAATCCGTCATGCCAAATCTTGAACCTCGTCTAAAAACAAATTTTATATGTTTCCTATTTTTTAAGCGCTTTAGTTTTAATTTATATGAAACTTTTTATTCAAGACTTTGTTGCGTATTTTACATACAAATTGTTTGTCATTCTCTTTTTTTTTTATCTCTTTGAAAATACGACTATAGTTTATTATCAATTTGTTTCAAAAGATTTTTTTAAAAAAGAGGAAATTTGAAATTCTACGAGTAAATCGCCGGAAAAATACCTTGCACAATAAAACTAAGGGTCTTTATACCCATTTTTTTTGTTATCTGAAATAATTGTTGCATATTCATAGCAAATAGTAGTATTCTGTTTCCAGTAAGATTTTATTTAAAACTTTCATTTTCATTTATTTAGTTAGAAGTCGTTTAAAAGCTTTGGTTACCTACAGTTTTTCTTCACCCGACAAACTATATGCAAATGTAACGATATAGTACTTAAAGATACAATTAAAGAGGACTATGTGTCGATAACTTTAGTGTAATAAGCAGGCCCACTGATTGAAAACTAATTCGGCATCGTTACAAAAGCAAAAGTAAAAGGAAAATGAAAATATATAAAAAAATTATACAACAATTACAAAACAAAAAAATACAAATTAGGGACTCCTCATTTTTTTATCTATGGGTATTTTTACCTATAGATGAAAAATAAAGTTATTTTTACCCATTAATAATATATTTTTTATGTCATGATTACCTATAGGTAACAATTAAAACGACTCATAATGTAAAATAAATCGGTTAGAATTCAAAAATTTAACATTTAAGGAGTAGGTATAACATTATTAATAGTTTTTAGTATTTCTGGGATTGCCTTTAAAAACCATTATCTTAAGGTCTATAATAACAAAACTTAATATCTGTATAAGTTTTGAGATGTCAAGATATACGACATATACGTTTTTTGATGTAGTATGCTCGTCTTGTATTCCTTTTATTCTTTTTAGATTATTTACACCCACAGTTAGTTTATTTGTCTAGATAATATCCATCATAAATTGCAAAA
>JAQFYM010002595.1:0-22787 GCA_034694785.1 Agrenia bidenticulata
GTTTGAGCTTAATTATTTTTTTTTGCCCCATCAAAAAAAATCCTGGTTACGCCACTGTTGGGGTCGGTTTATTTTCAAATCTGAATACTGTAAGATCATGCTTGTAGTAGTGTATTCTGTAGCATTGCGCACTTATTCATGCATAAAATAGATTTTTTTAATTTTTTAGTTTTTGATTTCCTTAATTCTGCCCAAGTTAAACCTTTTTTTGGCGAGTTCTCCACCCTTCTTTTTATGTGCAAATTGTCGACTGTTACGTCAACCTTCATTTGATTTATGTAAAAAATCATTAACGCGTCTTGGTATAAAATATTTTTAATGAGCAAATAAAAACATTTATAAAAAGGATAAAGTTTATATTTTTATAGAAAAGAAAGCATTTATTATGTAGGTCCTGCCTATGCAAATTTGTTTATTATATTATAATTGAAGTAAAACAACACCAAGGTCAAAACAAAACATACACCGACAAGTAATGAAGCTATCATGCTTATTTTACTTTTTATAATTAGTCTAGGTTTTAGTTAAATATTTTAACATACAGATCAGCATAAAAAAAAATATTTGTTAACAACTAGCCATACACAAAGCTTAGGGCGTTTTATTGGTAAAAGAACAGTTTTTTTATAAAAAGTTCCTTTGAAAAGAAATAGTTCCTTTGGTTTTGTTATATTTTCAGGGGGCAGTTGAGAAACATGTAGTTTGGTGTTTCTTTACTGCCTCCTACAAAAAAAGTACACCCAATGGAACTTTTTCTTTTACGAGGAACTGTTCCCAAAAAAACTGTTCTTTTGAAATAAAAGAAACGCCCTTATATTTTCGATTTTTTTTTTGTAAAAGTGGGGCCACAACGGAAAAGTGCCCCCGGGCCCCTAATTTTGTTAGTCCGCCCCTGGTCAGTGGCATATAAAATAACTTGCAGAGTAGTGTTTTTTTTCTCATGCGATCTAGATAAAAAAAGCAGCGGCGTAAAACGGTTACAAAATGTTTTAAGCAGATCTTTAATGACAAGATATATCAAAAAACATGCATGTGCTTTATAAGAACAAAAGCTGTTGCAACCTTTTATTTTTTTTAGAAATAGTTAGTGTCACTTGACTTTTTTTTCTGTATGTCGTTACTAAAAGAGTTTTGCTTTGTGTCTCAATATTGTTCAAGCGTAATAATATTGTGACTATAAAAAGTGAAAACACAGCAACAGAACCGTAAGGTATGATATGTTACTGTGTTTACAGTCACGTATAGATTTTTGTTATTTTTAAAAGCTTTTTTTTTGTATTTTGATGTGATCAAATTTATAATTGAAACTTTTAGAATAAAAAATACTCGCAAGGATATTTGGCTACAGAAATGGAATATTATTGTATAAGCATATATTACTAGACAATAAAGGTTTTTTTTTTTAAATATTTATGGATAAATATTTTTAACCCTCGACTTAAATAAAGGTGAGATAAAAAACGTAGTAAATATAAATAAACTGTTTTTTTAAAAAGTGGTCTCAGCAAAAAATAAAAAAGAATATAACCGTGATATTTTGCTACAGAATCTTTTGCAAAGTTTTTAAAAACGTTTATACACGAAAATATGAAACTTGTGGTAAGATGTATATTTCTATGTTTTTACTGTTTTTTCTGTCTCTATTGTTGTATTAATTAGATTTACAAGTATAAAAGTCGTTTTCTTAAATACCTTATAGGCAACGTCTTTTGCATTTGGAAAACAAAATGTTATTTTTCGGATACGTTGCATATATATTTTTGCTATTTATTCGCAAAAGCACGTAGTCAAAACAAATAAAATCAATGTCTTTACATATACTTTTTACAACACTTTATACTGTTTTAAGTAAATTTTGTAGTCACGCAAACAACGCATTTAAAATAGAAACAATATTGAATAAAAGCTACCCAATACACAAAAGCTTTTTTTAACACGTAATGTAAAAACGGTTATATATAAGAAGTGTCATCGTCAAAAAAAAAAAAGAATGTTTTATTGCTAGATATTATGCAGGCAAATAAAGCTTTGTTATATTTTTTTTATAATTATTTTACAGAAAAATATCGATAATTATAGATCTTTTATAATAAAATTTCTGTTGCTGGAAAGCCTATATATATTGTTTTATTTTTTTAATACAAAAATATATATATAACATGCAGTAATATCTTTGTGTAAGTACATAGACAAAAGTGTGTGTTCGTTTGCGCTTAAATTGCATACCCATTTCTCTTTTTAAAAACATAAGCTAAAGCTCCCCTAATGCTGTATCAGTATTTTAAATAAATTAAAAGTTGTTAAAAATTTTTAAACCTTCTAGTTTGTCGTCTGCATCAGTTACACTTTGTTTCTCTATGGTCATTTACTTATAATTTTGTTGTATGTTCATGTTGCTTTTGTACAAAAAAAATTAGCTTTACTATTATCTAAGCTAATATTTGCTGATTCTAGGTGTATTCGAGTTTGTATTTTACAAAAAAATATATGCTGTAGCATAGCGTGATGGCTTAAAGCGATAAATGATCAGAGTGAAAAACTTTAAAAATTTGTTTTAATATATTTTTCAATAATTTAAGCAAGATTTTGTTCTAAATTATTATATTCCTGCATAATTACGCAAAAAAAAAAAAAAAATTAATCAGTTTTGGATAATGCGGCTGATGCCTTAGAAGCTTTCTGATGGAAACGATTCGACATATAAAAGTTACTGTTTATTTATTTATATTTTCTTTATATAGATTTGTCTTTCTTTCTGGCCAAAACTTGCTTGTTGTAGATAAGATAATCAATCTATGTCCCAGAATGGTCCAATATTCTATTTCTTAGATTTTACGTGCATTTATTGGTTCTAAAGCAAGTTGGACCCCCGCAAACTGTGTATCTCGGCCAGCTGTGTTTAGATCAGCACATAGATTTACATATAAGCGTATATACGGGCTTTCTAAGCTAGTTCTTACTATATGAATCATCATGGGGGCGCTCATGCGCTCACATCATGTCATGTGTTCTTATTTGGGACACACAAATCAGCACTTGTAAGTACGAAAATCCTCGCTTTAAAAAAAATATGTTTTTTTTGATCCCCTATATAGTTGGTTTCATGTTTAATATACGATCAGAAAAAACACGTTTGCCCAGGATAATCAATAATAAGCTATTGTGATTAGACTTGCAACGTAAAACCTGCCAGAAATTGTAGAGTTGTAGTTTGAAAACGATTGAGACTTTAAATGCGAGTCATTTGTTGAAAAACAGTTTTTTTGCTGCCCCGTGTATAGTAAACTAATACCAAAAAAATAACAAGCTGCAAAAAAGCAAAAATTTATACCTATAAAAAAAATTATAATTTGTTTTTCTCATGCTTTCTGCACACTTGCTGTACCATTCACGTGTACTAATGAGAGTTTGGGCAACAAAATTACTTAATTGCGGTATTCATAAAATTTTTTATCCAATTTGCATTGATTCAGAAACGTACATTTTGCACATACTTATGTATAGCATAACTTTAAAAAAAAGCGAAGATTTTTTTGCCGTAGTTTTCTATATATATATATGAAAAATATACAAGTTCTGTAGGCATGTTCAATTCCTTTTTACTAGGTACTTTACACATGTGAACTAAACGAAATGATACATATATAAACGTGTTTCATGTGTATACTTTATACAAATTTTTGCCCTTGTATCACATTTCAATCTCTGCATCCAGTTTATGATTAAATTTCCCCAAAAGCGGCTCGTTTCAAGAAGAAAAATTTGACATTAAATACGAGAAAAAAACAGTTACAAACAGATATCATTTTGTTGTCACATGCAAAAGTACAAAAAGTCATTTTTTATGATGTATGAAAAAAAAACAAACTTATTTTGGATTCCTAATAACAACTTTCTTTTTGCAATTTAAAAAACAGAAAGAAAAGAAAAGCTCATTTTACAAACTGACATTTTTCCAGTTATATTAATCATTTTCAGCGGGGTGTAAAAGACAATATAAAACAATGGAACGGGTATTATTTACGTTTTCTAGAGATACGTTTAAAAATACCCGCAAGACATACAAAATAGACTGATAATATCGTGCAGAAATACAATACAAAATTTCCTACATTTAAACCCGTTTTTTAACATTATATACGCAATCAAAAAATGTTTTTTTTTATGTATTTTTATGGCGTTAAAACTGACCAGAAAAGGTCATTGCGTATTTTGATGTATGCCAACTACAACACGACCAACAGGCAACTACAAACCGTTTTTTATGCCCTTATGAAAGTAAAAATTATAAATATAAAATTCGTAAAAAGTTTTATCGAAACTAAATTAACTACAAGCACAAATTAATTCTATTAAAAAATAAAATTTTATATCTTTAATAGTAAAAATATTTTAATTAAAAGTTTTTTTTTACAGTACAGTGCTTTGTTTGAAACTTTTGGTCTAAGGGCCCCCCCACCCATTGCGGCCCCCCTCCGCGGCCCCCCTCCGCGGCCCTCCTCCGCCCCCTCGCAATCCATTACTGCACACAACCGTAAAATCTATGTTTTTTGTTTGCTTCATAGCAGATAAACGCAACTCACAATATTTTGATACTTAACGCTATTTCATTTGCAATTTTTGTTTGGTATGCGTTAGAATCTATGTTCCGAGGGATCTATATGCAATAAAACTTTTTGCTGCATATTTATTTACGTCGTTTTTTTATAGAGGCTGTTAGTACGTTTCTGTATATTATCATGTAAATAAGATAAACTGGTATTCAAACTCAAATTGCAAACTTGAAGTTTTCTTTTAACTAATTTTGAGTTAAATACCACTCCGGTATTTATATAAAGTCTTTTTTATTTATAAAAAAAATAATGAAAGATGAAAACAGAGTTGCAAAAAAAGTATGTAGATTTCTTGTCTGTTCGTTTTTCTATACAAAATGACAACCAAAATTTTTCAAACCTATTTCATGCTTACGTAAAAGCTTCTAAGTCAACTTTGTAGTTTTATGACGTACAAGAAGCTGCTGTTGTAAAGTTTTTCGTTCGTGAAAACCGTGAACGGCAATAAAAAACTATGCCTAAAAAATTTCATGTTAGATTGCGTAAATAGTTTTGCCGTGCATAAAAGTGCCTAAGAAGCGTAGAAATCGGGTTTGATATACGGTTTTCCTAAATTATTTGGAGGAAAACCTTGTAGTTAAAGCAAATTTCACATTCAAACAAAACGTTTACAACATAAAATCAATCTAAATACGCAAATGCTACATGTTTTTAGTATAAAACAGGTCATTATTTTATTTATGTGGATGTGGACGTAAAGTCTAAAAAAAACTTTTAAAAACTTATTTTCACGTTAAAAAAAATAAAAAAATCAAGCTTGAGTATAATATAAAAATACAGATGCAAATACTTATATTTTTTTGCGTTTTTTTACGTCCTTGTCTAATAAAATCTAGATTCACAATAACTAATAAAAAATAGGTTTTTACATCATGTAAAGCAGAAACCCATATAAAAAAATATTGTATTACAGGTAAACAGAACCATGCCATGTTTGTTGCATTGCCTTCGTTTATACATAGAAAAACTATTGTATAGTTTATGAATATAGATATAAATAAAAAAAGAAAATATGCTGAATGAAGTAATTTTTGAGTTATAATCGCGATGAAGTATGTACTAGTTCTAAGCAATAAGCCAACTGCAAATCCTACAGAATAGGTATATAGCATATTTCTCGGAAATAAAACAACTCGTCAAATATTATACATAAGTCTTGTTACATGTAATGTACACCACACGCGTATAAGCTTTAAAAACATGATATACGTGCCTTTTGATAACCAAAATATGTGTTTTTTATTGGAAACTGTGTATAGCATTTTATTATACACTAAGGTGTAGCCCAGACGGCTCGGGCCAAATGTAGCTGGGACGGACATCGCCAATCCCAAGCGTACATACATGTTAAACCAAACTAAATGATGATTTTTTTTGCGACATAAATTTATTTATATAGGCCCGTAAGCTATTAAGACATACAAAAAGTATGTTTATATGCTGTTTTAAAGAGGTCTCTCACTGTAATAATGGCTATATTTTACCGTAAAAAACAATTATTCATGTGTGTATTGGTAAAGTGCATATTTCTACGCAAATGCTAGATATTTAGCATTCTATAAACTTGAATGCAAAAAACATTTTCTAAAAAAAAAATAATTTTTATGATAATATTGCCTTTTTTGTAAAAAAATTCCGTTTAAATAATACTTTATTTTTTCTTTAAGTAAACTAAATTACGTAAGCAATAAAAATTTGTTTTGTAAACTTTTAGTTAATTTTTTTTCGTGCTTTTTATAATTAATATTTGTAATGTTTAAAATGTTTCTTAGCTTCATCTTTAGAATTTTTTTATAGTAATATTAATACTGGCAAAAAAAATTAAATGTATAGTTCATAAAATAACATTTAATCCAAAAAACATTTTTAACGTCTCTTTCTTAAATTATTTATGACCACATCTATTTTTTATATTTTTCTGTTTGTTTGTTTGTTTGTTGACCAATAGGGTTGGTTATTTTTTCTAATCGTTTTTTTCAAATATGCTACATGATATGATCTATTAATTATGGTATGTAGGTTGTAACTCTGCTTCATGATCATAAATAGCACGTAAAGACTGGAAATTCCATATAATAATTTAAGATAGATTAAACACCTGGCTATTATAGACAAAAAACATTTCTGTTATATTCTTACTATTGTGTAAAAAAATATGCTAAGGTTTTGCAAAAACGGCTTGAGCCGGCTTGTTTGGGCATGCAAGAAGAAATAAGCTCAAGCGGTTATGCTAGAAGTACGGGTGAAAAGTGCAAACTATATCTTTTTCTGCATCTAAAGAACAAAACTATAAATTGACAATTTATTTTAAGAACAATCTGTATATAACGGTAATAATAATTTGTATTATCAAAACCGTCTGCAAGAAATACTAACTGTTTATTATATACACAATTAAAAAAGGTTTTTATATTTCTTTACATGCTTGTATTTTTTTTACATTTTGTAAAAAAAACAACATGTTTTGCAGAAAAACCATTACGCACTTTGGCGAAAACACTGTATTTTAAACAGCCTTTTAGAATTAAAAAAACACTGCAAGAATATTTTACAAAAGATTGTAGATGTACGAAATGTAGAAGAATATAAAAACAAAAAACTATTAAATTTGAATTTCAATAATATTTCACCAGATTTGATAACATAATACTTATTTTTTGTTTTAGAAATTGTTTTTATGTACGATGTTTTGTAGATTCTTTACTGGTGCAACTATATAAAAAAAACTTGCAGTTTGTAACAGCGCAGTGTACTTGTTCTTTGCCAATAACCTCTACATGACGTAAAAAAGTATAACCGCAAAGTTTTAAGGCTCGTTGGAGAAAAAAACTGTAACAAGGTTGTATATACGCGCTTTTCGCACTTGCCTAGAAATATTGCAGAGAATAGTATTATTGCGACGTCTTTTACACTGCAGAGTTTGTACTTAATTTTTGTAATTGCGTTACCGTGCTTAATTTTTATACGTTTTGCAAGTTTTGTAATAATAAATATGTTTTTAAAATAGCAATATCTTTTTTTGTCGTTTATTATTTTTTTTTGTAATGAATTTTTTACGACACGTGTAGTATTACTAAAACATTTTATAAACAGCTGTAATTAAATCTTTAAAAAACACTTTTTGTTATTATAAATATATTGGTATATATGAGATAAATACAAAATATATGTAAAAAGATAGTAGTTATTTTTTAAAAAATAACAGAGCACTAAAAAAAGACATTTTTTAGTATACATTTGTTTTTTATGGCAGTATTAGCAATTTTAAATGCCTGCTATTATAGCATTTAAATCCTTTATTGAAAAAGTAAAGCAATTCTTCATCCAAAAAAATACAAAGATTTTCACGTAAGAAAACTTTTGTTTACACTTGCAAATTTAACATTTTCTTGTAATTTAGTTGAGCTTGTTGTGTTTTGGGCATTAAAGAGTAAATTTTTGCCGTTACTTATTGTTTTTACGCACATAAAAGACCTTTGCAAAAATTCGCTGCTAAGAAAATTTTTCCTTTTCGTATAAGAAACTGTTATAAAGTTTTTAAGAATAACAAAACAGGGTCAAATAGCTATTTTCTATACATTTTTACGCTTTTTTAATTTGTAGAATGAATTAGAACTTTAGTAAAAAAAATTTTGATTAAATAATACCACGTATCTTTTTCTGATCGGTATACTGTCAAAAATATATATAGTGCTATAAAATATTTATGCTATCTAAAAAATGAAACGTTTTTTTTTATGAAAAATTTATTAAAAATTTGACAAGAAAATTTTCAACATCATAAACTAGAATAACAAAATGTCAACATTTCATATTTCATTAGTAGAAAAATTTCTAAAAAATTTGAGATAACCTTGATTTGTGTTTATAAGGGTTTTTTTGGTGTTTGTATTGAGCTAGATATCGATTTTAAAAATTAAAATATTGCTTAATTTACAAATAAAAATCGGATTTTTTTTGTTTGAAACCTTACAGGTCAAACACAAAAATGTTCACCAGTGAAAAAAAGTGGAACTATTAGTTAAAATACAGTTTATACAGTATATTATCATATATCATATCTTTTAACGTCATCTTTTTATTTTATTTTGGAAAAAATTGTTAAATCAAAATTTTTATGTACACAAATATAACGTATAGAAGTGATTTATAATATGTATGTTTTGTTAGAAAATTGCTAAAAATAGATAAAAAAAATATTTCACAGTATAAGAAATGTATAGTTACACATTTTAATTGCTATGGTAACAATTTAAATTTTTTTTATACGTAAGATTGCAAAATTAAATACAAATTTGTAATGTAGAAAGATAATGTAAGTTTTCGTGTTGTATAAATGCTCGTAAAACAATATTGCCGCTAAATATTTTACAGAAAAATATTATACGTATAGTAAAATCTGTTTGTTATGACATAAGGGTATAAAAAATTAGTCCTTGCTTAGGTGTAAAAATTATACCTACAATAAATTACTGCCCACTTTTTTTATTCCGGGCAGGCCGTAAATTAAACGGGCCGGCTAACGAACCGGGCGGCCCGAATCCGGGCATTTTCAAGCAGAAATTCGAAAAGGCTTCGTGCCAGATTATACACATAGAAAACATGTTTTTTGTAATAATGCAACAAAGAGGCACAGTAGCATGAGGAACCAAATGACTTAAATCAGGCTGCACGGTAACTTGCTGAAAGAATTACAAAAAAGGCGCTGAACTTGTCTATAGACTCTTTGCCGCTTCGATAAAAATAGAATAACAAAAAAAACTTTTAACAATTGAAAAAAAAAATATATTTAATCAAAGAGTTTTGCAATATGATGCTTAATGTCTTACTATGATTGACCTGATTGTTTTTACTACCTTGAACTTATCATTAATCATTTTTCAATATAATTTAAGTATGTATTTATGTTTTATTTTTTTTGTTTTTTTGTTAAATCGTATATTTTTGCCTATTATTTGTTTCATTCTAGACAAGTTTACGCAAAAGGGTATGTTTTTGTTCCTGTAAACAAGTTTAGATTCTACCCGTACAGTGTAAACTACAACGGGCATGAAACTAACTTAATCAGTGTAAAAAGATGTTTTAAACATATGTTTAATACGTATATACCTACTTTTCTGGACCCCACTGCCACATGCAAACGTAACAGCAAAGATAATTTGCACACAGATTATAAGGTCAGTCTCCCTTCTCTAATGTGAACACTTACGTGCAAAATTTTTATATGTCACATGATAGTTTAATGTAAACATTCTCTGTGAAAACGCGTACTAGAACAGCCATACTATTGTGCTGATGCTATAAATTGTATGGATTGTTTGTAAGCTACAATTGACACTTTTTTTATGTTTTTTATGCAAATAATATAACACAACTGTTGATTAATAATTAATAAAGACAGATGTTCACATTAGAAACGTTCATTATTTTTAAGTCCTTATAATTCGTACAGTAAAAAATTAAAAAAAAATGTTCACGTTGCAAAACTATGCCCAAATAAAAACATAAGTGTGAACGTTCATATACGAGCCGGTTCACATTAAAGATGGATAGACGTACAAACAAAAACAAAATATATTTATTTTACGAAAAGATAAAAAACAAAAAACAAATTATATCTGAATATAAAAACAAACCCCTTATAAAAAAAGATTCTGTAGACCGTTTTTATGAAGTTAAAGATCAGTTTTGCACGTAAAATTTTATTATATGATATAGTCAGTGTTTTTATATATAGATATAGTCAGCTCGTTACCAACATTAACGAGTACAACAGTTTTGAATTTTTTGTGATAGTTTTTTTTTTATTTTTTTTAGAAAAGATTTTTTTATCTAGTGATAGACAAAAAAAAACCGGTCAGCAAGATGTGGTCTTTGACGAGCCCCTTTGCGACTCGAATACTGTATTTTTGTCCCGACTGATTCAGACGATTTTTCTAGCTTGTTTTTACATAAACTATGACTTTTTTGCTGATTATAATATTTACAAATAAAAATTGTACACTTAAGGTCTAATACTATGTTTTAGATGTTATCGAAACAAATTTCTGTATAATCTTACAGGTTTCATAAGAGGTAACTTATACTTCTCTAATCCAATAAAAATGTAAAAATATTATGAATAAGTATACTTGACGTAAATATATAAAAAATTGTTTTGTGAGTGTGAAATTTAATATTTGGAACTAAAAAAATAGCATTAATTTTGTAAAATTGCGTAAAAAACTTACTGAACAATCCTGCGTTTTATATTCAGGTTTTTTCGTCAACCTAAAGAATAAATTCAGCAAAAATGACACTTTTACTTTTAGGTATGCCATTGTACTCCTTTTTGCGTTTTTTACGTTTTATTGCTATTATTCGTGTCTCAAAAGTTGATCCCTCTAAGTCCCAAAAATGTAATAAAATTAATATTGTTTACTCGTAAATACATTTGCCAATGTACGCTATAAAACGTATAATCGTAGTAATTACATATTTTTTTATCTCGTATGTCGCCAAATATGGGACATGTTTTCAGTTTTCTGATGTTGTTTTTTCCTCTTTGCAGTATCGTAGGACTTATTAAGACACCCCAAAATACTAAAAAAATTGCATAAAGGCTGTGGGTCGCCTATTTTCCGTAAAAATTTGTATTTTACGATACATTCTCTATATGTGTAGTGTAAAAATTATACGTATAAGACCTTACAAATGGTATTTTGCAAGTACAGTACGACAACTGTATGCTTTTAATATATTTGACAGTGTATAAATAATAAAAAAAGTTATTTACAAAAACGTTTTTTTTATGTGTAAAAATGCAAATTTTTCTTACTCTCTACATATATTTTATACTTTAAAAATATTCCCCGCAATTGCGTAGCATTGTGTTTCTGGCAAAATGACGTAGTCAATTTATTATTTTTAGCAATATGATTTATAAATTTTTTATATACATACTAGGGGGATGATTTTTTTTTGCAAAAAAAATTATTATTAAAGACTCATGCAATCATTTGTGTTTTTTCTTTTTACAGATATGGTGCATTTTGCAAGATATTTATGTCTTTAAAAAATAGATAATATTAGAAGGCATTTTTTTTTTGTTTTAACCGGTATTGCAATAAAAGATTAAGGTATACAGATATAAAAAAGCTTTGCCATTTGCACAAAAACGTGCAGCTGAATAAGGATGGAAAGGTTTTTGCGACAAGTTTTGCACAAAACTCAATTAAAATTTGCAAGAGAAAAAAAAAAAATATTTTTATATACTAAAACATACATTGAAATGAAACTTTACGTAACGTAAATAAATCTTTACAATAATTATACGTATCGGTAATTTTACTATACAATAATTGTACGTATATTGTTCGAGATACTTTTATTACGCGCATATATTGACTTTTTTTAACCACGTTAAATATTTTTAACATGCAGATTCTTTTTACAATTTATACTTTTTTTTTTTGCTCAGACTTTTCATCCCTGAATTATTTGTAATTGCAATTTCGTAAAAAATCATTACCCATAACACTGTACCCTGTAATGCATTTTTAGATTTGGTAAACATTTACTAAAAAGAATTCGTATCAAAATCTGTAAATAAAAAATTTTCTTATAAATACATAATTTATTTTTTATGTTAAACGGTATTGGTAACTTCTCTTCTTGCAAGTCATATAAAATGTTTAAAATCATACATTTCACACTTAATTTTGTGAATTTAAGTACTTAAACACCTGTTTGATATAATTTGTTAAGTTTGTTGCATTTTAGGTTTTAAAAAAACTAGGCTATTCGCATAACAACACAATCTTAAAAACCTAAGTTGTTTACAAAGTGCGTAAAACACGCATTACTGCATAAGTTATTTTTTTTAGCTGCAATATACACAACAACTAACTTTTTATACCAAAAAAGAGCCAGAATAACAACAAATACCTCACATTTTTTTTTAAAGGAAATTTATATCTTAATTTATATGAGATGTGCATCTAAAACCTTTTCTGTGTTACCCATGCAAAAAGTTCTTTATTAATATTTTACTTTGCTTTAATCGGACTAAAAAAACATACAATGTAATTTTTCTTTTAAAAATATATTTATAAGTAGTAATTTTAAAGAAATAATCTTAGTTGTATAAAAACTCATATAAATATGCAGAAAACCCGCATTAAAAAACAAAAAACTATATGTTATAGTTTTTTATTTTTATAGGGTCAAGAAAAAAATACGTTAATACCTGTTTTTTATTGCATATTTTGTTTTATTAGTACAATATTACCTGGAATCTAAATTAAGGTATCAAACAAATTATCAATGTTTTTAATGCCGGTCTTTGTTACAATATTGCATCATTACATTTAGGAAAAAATCTAATGCATTATGCTTTTGTCAAAGCCTGTGTTAGATTTACCTATTTATGATTTCTATCATTTAAATTTACTGCTATCTCTTTTTTTTGTATTTTTACGTTTTTAATTGTCAGGAATATATAATATATAATTTTTTTATTGACGGTTTTTATTACTATTATTTATGATGTTATCGAAGTTTGTTGTTTACAAACTTTTAATCTCCCATATTTTTTGCGCTGCGTTTTTTTTTTATCAACTAGTAATCTGCATAGTAAACAGTATTAGGTTTAAAAAATTTGTCGTATTTTATCCATGCAGATTTTATAACTGCAGAAATTTACTGATAAACTAGATAGCAGATTTTTACGGGTATTATCAATGTAACTTGCCTTTTTCATACCGAAAAAATATTACATTTGTTGATGCAAACACCGTAACGAAAATCATGTCACCAATATAAATAATGCGTATACTTATCGTTTTTACGTGCAAAAACACATTTTTTTTTTACATATACATGCTTCCTATATTTAATGCACGTCTATATTTGCATACTAAAAGACATATAAAATGCCATATAACAAATTAAGATTCAAGTATATTGTTTATCTAAATATTATTATTTATGCTGTCGTAGTCAATTATATATTCCCATCAGATTTTTTTTGTATAAACAAGGCCATTTTGTGTATCTGGTGTGCCATCTGCATATTATTAGCTTGTGATAGCTTTTTTCGTAAACGCTGTGTTACCCTAAAGATAGTATAGGTTTCGTTGACAAATCTATAAATCTAAGGGCCCCTGCCGCAAAATTTAGCAAAAGTATTTTTTACAAAGATTATAACTGCATAATTACTTGAATAATGCCCATATAGTCAACAGATATTGTGCCTCATCCCTTTTTTACATGCATAAATCCATTACCAAGTGTTCTAGTTTGTTTTCATTAGACTTATGTGTCCATTTTTGTGCACAGACACTAACGAATTGACAATTAAGACGATGTTATTTCAAATTCGCATAAGTTTTTAAACAAAAAAAATCATATATTTGTAGCTTACACCAAATATTATACAAAATTATCCAAGAAGAGTTTACGGTGTTTTGAAGAATTTTTACTACATGAAAATATTCTTAACCGCATATTTCCTGCACTTTTTTATAACAAAATTGTACATCAAACCTGTTCTACGAGTCATATTGGCTATTTACACTATATAACACAATTTTAAGAAAATGTCGTTTACAGTTTACACTAGCAATATTTTATTTTTTATAATTATATACATATTAGGATGGCGGTGGTGTGATCGTGCGATGTAGTTACAACTGCCGTGAATCGCAAGGGTGGACAGGTGAGCGGAGGGTTTAACCTTCATTTTATATAATAAATGCATGTTAGAGTTTAAAGGGGGCCTTTTTGTGCATAATTTAATTTTTATTTAAGAAACTTTCTACATAAATTTTAGAGATAATGTTTTATACAAAAATACCATATCTTAAAAAACACTTTAAAATAAAATTTTTGCAGCGTGTTTTTACTTCCACACTGACTACATCCTAGATCGAACAAAACTGAATACGCCGCTGGTTCGATGTAAAAAACCTGCAGGTAAATTGCTTTTTGACGTTTAAAACTGCACCTTTTCCTTTTTTTGTGTCTCCGGCAGAGCCAGTCTATGATTGCGAATTTAAGGTGCCGATATCACAAAAAGAAAAGTACAAATAGTAAAGACTAAACATGACAAGATATACAAGTTGATGTATAACTCAAATAACTTACAAATGTATATTGAACAAAAATAATAGTTATCATTTTTAAAATCAAAAAAGAAAAGACCCTTGTAGACAGAAGTCCTTTGCCAGCGCCCAGAACTCCTTGCCCCATCTCCGCTTTTGCCTTGGTACTGTGTTACTCTAGATTTATGTTATCTGGTAGTACTGTTATCATACAAAAACGTATAAAGTTACCTTTGAAGGTTTACTTTGCTAGTAAACGGTCAACAAAAACAGAAACTGTAAATTTACCAAATCCATGAAAAAGTTAATGTGAAAAGAAATTTTAAAAACGGGTAGCGGCACGTCAAATCTAAAACGCCTGTATATGAGACCGAATTTTTGCATGTCGTAATTTGTAAGGTGATTTACAACAGTATTTAATAGGCTGAAATCGTTACAATAATGTGTTAGGGTGTATAAACTTACTTAACAAAAGATGTTTAAAAAGATATAATTAAGGATTAAAATTGCCTATATATTTACTCTTGGCGCAAAAGAAAAAAGCCAGGGTATTTTTTGAGTTATAATGAAATTTTCGTCATGACATAAATTCAAAATTTGCAAACGTGCACATTTTATATAAAACTGAAAAATTAAATACTAAAAATACTTTACATATATCGCACATATAGTTCTTTAAATTATTAATTTACGTAGAGCAGGAGTTTCCAAACTGTAATACGCGTACTACCACATGGTACGCTATAAAAACGGAAAAAGCGGTAATTTTTTTGCGGAAAGCATTTATGTCAACTATCATTTTTGCTTATACACAAGCACTTTGTTGTTTGCATTCTCGTATATGTTATAAATGAAAACAACAACGTCAAAGGCATAAACATATGGTAAGTTGTCGTCTTTGGATCTGCTTTTGAAATGCTTTTATATAACAGCTTTTTGTCCGAGTAGTCTTTTGTATATAAAAAGTGTTTTTACTGTATTTGATATGCTTTTTAGCACAATTTGTGCGCAGTTTTTGCTCTTTTAAACATTGAATTGCATTTTCATATTTGACATAAAACATACACGTATGCAATGGCAAAGTATTAAATGCAGTTATGCAGAGTATTGCGTAAATTATTTACTGCTGCTCTTGTAAAAAATTAATTATCGTACTTTGGCTTTATTAAAAGGTAATTTTTGTAATTTTCGTTTTGATAATTGCATTTCTAATGGTAAATATTTGTATAAATATGTTATAACAAATAAATTGTGAGGAAACCTAAATTATCGGTAACGCAACTTAAAGTTATTGTATTAAAATTGCTTGTAAGAGGAAATCATTCATGTGAATATTAGACATTTTATAAGGGCAAATATTAAAAAAATTTATTTTGGTCTTTAAAAAAAAATTCAACATAAATTCTATATCAATTTAAAAATCTAAAAAACCTGCAAATTTTGGGTACCTGCTATCATCATAAAAATTTGCAAAATTAATATGTAAAACAAAACAAATTTGTCTGTCAATATTGAAATAACTTGTTTTGTCATTAAACAAGAAAAAATAGATTTTTGTTTTTTTTGATTTTTTTTGTTATTTGCCCTTAATAATAAATACAAAGGTAATAATGTACTAAATCTATACGGGTTCCTGTAAATAAACTTACAATATATAAATTCTATATAAAATAACAAAAAAAAAACTTTTTTTCGATACTTTACCCAGCAAAAAATTTATTTTATTGTACGCTGTTTTTTTACAAGTACATATAAAAAAAATCTAAAATCTATATAAAAAAATTTTGAGCGGTATAATAAATAAATGCGACCAATTTACGATTGTGAACCCCAAAAATCGACTTTTGCAATTAATACATAATATATAGAATTTATTTGTTTAATACCATGCAGTTATGCACTTTTTTTGTACATTCTAATGTTTGCAAATTTATTATATTTGTAGTATTTTTATTATGAAAAGCATAAACAAGTAAAGTACATAAAAAAGGGCTATTTTATTCATAAAAAAAAACAAAGTTTTTAGTAAAAGAAGAAAAAACGTAATTTCGACTGTTCCGTTGATACAAGCCTTAGTAATTTGTCGTTTTCATATATATTAGTTGTTATTGTAAAAATTAACGGGGTTTGAAATATTTATGTATTTTGTAAAAAGTTCCAAATAAATCATAGTAAAAATATTTGTAAACCTAGGAAAAGTTAGTGTGCAAATAAAATCCGGAAATTGACGAATGTCGGTAAATTAAAATCAGACTTCTTTGCATGAATTTTAAAAACAGCACTGTATACACAAAAAATAGATCGAGTAAAGGAATCATGTTTTTTTTGTAGAACTTGTATTAGATATTACAGTTTTTTGCTTAAAAAAATTTTTTTAAGTAGTGACTTACACTATCTTAATATACCCCATTTGTTGAGTCTAAAAAAAGTGATATTTTGTTATTTAACTGCTCAACATATGTGCTCGTACATTGATGGATTTGCAACCAAATATCGTCACTATCTAGCTTGTTTTTTCTCACATACATAAATTGATTTTTTAGGTCATTTTTTATTTGTTAAAAAAGCTATTTTTTCTCTTAGATGTTTCTGCATATTTTTGTAATACAAATAAGTAAAAGAGGTTTTCGTTGGAATTTTTTATTGTTATAAAATACATATTTCATCATAAAATAGCTTTAGCAAAGGAATAAACGGGTTGCTTTTTTGCGCTTTTATTTTTTATCGTATCAAAGCGTCAACAGTGGTGATTGCATTGAAATAATTTTTTAAAATGTAGTAAAATGTAAGATTTGGTCGTTAAAACTAAGGAATTCTTATAATCATGTATAATTTGTTGTAACAGAATTACTACGACAGCCGAAAAAATATATATACATGCCAAGTCTTACCAATAAAATTAATTTACAAGTTTTTTTGGCTTTTTTATTTGCTTTTTGCATATTTTAGTTTTTATGGTTTAAATGTTCATAACAAACTGCAAATATTTTTTTGTTTTATAAGTTATTCCCGGTTAAGGAAAGTTGAACTCCATTTTTTATTAAATTAATGTTAGTGTAAGTTCGTAACTTTGTCTATAGTTGTACTGCGGAAGGTCTCCAATTGACGTTATATGCATAAGTAAAACATGCGTTCAAAGCAATACCATATTTTCTTTTTTTTCTTTTGCAGTTTTTGTTTGCTTACTAGTAAGTTAAAAGTTACAATTTGCCACGTTGCAGATTATTGTTTGCAAACCCGCATATTTTTCTAATAATACAACTTTAAAGGCGCACCCGAGTTTCTTCGTAATTGGGGTTTACCTGTAAATCTAAATCAATATATATAATCCACTTACGAGGGATTATCCCATGCATTAAACTTGTCTTTTCTTTTTGTCTTCTTTTTGTTTAACTTCACTAGAACATTATTATAGTATTTATGCAACAATATACTGCGTTTCATCTAATTTTTGGCGCTTTTAAACTTTTTTTTTTGTTTTTCTGTTCATGAGTAAAGTAAATTTTTTATTTTGATAATGTGTTGTTGGTTACTCCGGAAACTTATAATGAACCGTTTTTATCTACACAAAATGCAAAATTGCATAATAAATAAAACAAAATACCTTCATACTTTGGTTTTTTAATGCGACCAACGCTGATAGCGTCGTTGCAGCATTAGTTCTAATTTTTTTCATGGCAAAAAAAAACCGCTAGGGTTAGCAAAAAGTAAAAAAAACTCATTATAAAAAATTAAATTTCTCTCTATTAAAAAATAAATTGCCGTCAAAAAAAGCAGCCCAAAAAAATAAATAACAAATAGTGGGCAAATCAAAAATCTCCTAGATACATTTGCTGCAGTACTTTGTATTTTTATGTAACATTCATGTAATGAAAAAAATCCAAAGAAACAAATCCCATGCGAGTTGACGTTTATTTACATCTACTTTCTATATAAATTTTTATGTTGCTCGTTAAAAGGCATCGGGCTGTAGATTTTTGTCTTTTTAAGTTGTTTACCAGGGAAACATTATAAAATAAATATTACAAAAAACTCTTTTTTGTGTTCTATCTTTTAAAAGCACTTTCTTAGCAGTAGCATTGTCCATTTGCTATAGTTACGCAATATTTTTGATAATAATATTCTATAAAAAAATTTCGCTTCGTGAAAATATACATAATGTCTAAAAAGCAGTTGCAAACAACGGTTGTTCTTGCAGCTAGCGTTATATGCAAAATCTTATTTTTTTTATCAGTTTTTTTCTTCAAGGCTTTTTTACGCACATTTAAAAAACTCTATACAATATCATTATTGACTTCTAAAAAAATTCTGGAAAAATATAAGATTTTTATAACATTAAGAAGTACTATAAAAACAATTGTCAGCAATAAAAAAAAGCTGTAAATTTACTTATTAATTAAAACAAAATTGAACAACATAACCAAAAAAATATCATGGCATTTTTTTGTAGAAGTTTGATATACGATTCAATGTTCAACTTTTATTTTTTCCTTAAACCTTATACACAAAAAACTATGCCTTTTTTAGTATTTTCATGTAGGTAAGTTACACGATAGTTTTTATGGCATAATTATTAAGTACGCGTGCCAAAAAGTTTGGGAACCCCTGACTTAGAATATGTTTTGAAAATTTTTTGAAATTGAAAAAAATCATAAATTTTACAAATTTGCCAAATTTTTTGAATTTTGCAATATACGTATGTTTTTATACTTTATAGCTAATTTTTTGTGCGCGTGGAAATATTCCTCATTGTTGCTTCAGGAGTTAAGCTGCATTTTATGCATATATTTATACGACTTAAGAGCTGCAATAACAAGTTTTGCCTGAAAAGCATAATGAAACAAATATGACACATTTTTTGCTTTTTCTAAAGTATGCAATAAGTAAATTTTTGTTTTCTGCACAAAAAACTGATCCATTGTCATTTTATATATGCGCAACAAACTTTGACTATTTCAAGTTGTTATTTGTAATACACGTAAAGTGATATTTTTGATCCTATGAACAGGTGTGTCTCCACTTATCATATGTTTTTTGTAGAAAATAAGGCCATGAAGCTGCTTTAAAATAGCGGCAAGGAAAACTCGATGGCGTGAGACCTAATTATGTTGTTTCTCTAATGATATGCCAAAGTCTTCAAACAAAGTTCCAAACATTGATAATATAAGCTCTATACGTAAAAGAGGGCCAAATGCACCCGAGCTTCCTTCTTTTATAAGCCTGAATGGCTATTTACTGAAAATCGCAGAAAACAACTTATCTTAGATAGATTATATTACATATGCATTTGTACAAATAATTTCTGCAAATTTATCGACGTAGTTTTTTGTATTGTTGCAGCTAGAGGCGTGCCCTGGAATTTTTGTACCAGGAGGTAGTCGATGTTTTTGTAAAAAATAAGGCAAAAAAACATAATCATGGTGTTTATAACATTATTATTATTAAAAAAAAAATATACAAAATTTTTTTTGGATATTTAAATTCTTAAAAAAAATCTGCTCAAAAAACGATCTTCCACCTAAAATTCAGGGTAAAAAATTGTTAAAAATGCAGGCGTTGCCTCAATCTCATAACACGGTACCGATTGCTGCCATTTATTAATGTACCATACAGTTTTTTCGTGTAGTCTTTACTGATTTACACCCTATATTGTATTCATTTGGCGTTGACTTTTTTTTGTGCCCTTGTTGTATGTAAAATTTGATTAAAAGGCTTGTTTTCTTCATACGTTATGCTAATTCTTATAAATGTCGTTTAACCACTTAAATGTATATTCTTTTGCTTTAATCGAAAGCATTAAACAATCTGAAAAAATTTAATGAACCACAATAAAACAATTAGTAAATATTGAAACAAGTAAATGCATAAAACACTGTATGGTTTGCAAATAAAAGTCATTCAGACAAATAAACAAAAAAAAAAATAAAAATTGTTTTTTTATAGTACTGGCAAAAACATACTCCTATATTTTACTTCCAATGATAAAAACTAAAATAGTCCTCACAGCATGTATGATTTACGTATTGTTTGTTTTTTCAATTACTATTTAACAATCATATAAATATGAAGCAAGTCCATTTACTAAACTTCTTAGATTTTAGTCTAGTAAACGACTAAACTATTATTAAATACGTTTTTAAAAAAGTAAAAAAGGCCTTATTAATAAATAACTTCTAACACTATGCAAATGAGTATATAATCATCATTTAATACAATTGTAATCTTTTAGGTTAATTATGCAACAATTTATAGCCAAAGACATAAAAAAATTCTTAACTGCAAACATAACAATTTTCCTCTATGATAGTTTTGCCAGGTTGCATTACTAGCAGCAAAAATACCTTTTTATACTAAAATATTCATTTGTTATAATTAAAACGCACCCCAATGGTATTTGTATTTTTAAAATCTCTTTTCGACTTTTCATCTACATTTTATTGTTTGTTATTGCGATTAAAATGCAAAAGGTTTTTTTTTTCAATAGTATATGATTTTACCAAACTTGAAACTTATA
Organism: Agrenia bidenticulata; assembly: GCA_034694785.1. NCBI lineage: Eukaryota > Metazoa > Arthropoda > Collembola > Entomobryomorpha > Isotomidae > Agrenia > Agrenia bidenticulata. The sequence continues at coordinate 21,210 of JAQFYM010002595.1, forward strand.
AATAATTTTAACAAAAAAAATTACAAGCCCACCGCATTTTGACCCGACCAAAAACCCGAAAGCTACTGTTTTTATTTGTTTGCTTTCCACCCCATGTAAATAAAATCAATAAACATCTAGCATACAAAGTATTTTTTTTATTAAGTCGAAATTTTAGGTAACCATTGTAATCAGTCAATTTGTATTATTTCCAAAAACAAAAGAGTCTGAATTTTTTTTCAAATATTCATTTATTGCTTTAAATCACACACTTTGCTTTTTTCCGGTCAGTCATTGAATTGATAATATTTCACAAATTTATTTCGTAATATTCTATTTTTATACTTGCATTAAAAAAATGTGTATACTATGAAATACGTCTTTTAACAAGGCCTTCATAAAAACCAGGGCCTTATACCAGCATGGCATTTTTTCTTTCATTATGAGAGAAATTGTTAGCCATAATGCTAAAGAGCCCTGTAGTTTTCATTTTACTTGCATAATAATATATAATTGTATAAATAAATAAATATATATATATATACATACAAAAACATATATAAAAACATAAACAAAACATATACATATACGTATATTAAGCATGCATATCTTTTAGTTTTTTTTGTATTAATGAAACAATTAAGGTCAATTTTTGCCCATAACTGAATGCTTCCTGGCGCTTTTGACAGAGGCAATTAACAAAATTGGGGGCCCGGGGCACTTTTTTTTGCGGGCCCCCTCTTTAAAATACTAGATTTTTACAAATATGTGCATTGCTCATTGCTAAGTTTCACATGTTTTTTTTTTCTTAATGCAGATCTAGATGTTATATTATTTTAAAAAGTAAAACTAATTATAATAAGTAAAGTAAGCATGATAAAATAAAACTTTTGTGGTGTATGATTAGCATTGGCTGCAGTTATTAAATTTCTAGGATTATAATATAATAAAAGTTAGAATATCTTACCTATATATATTTAATGCTTCTTTTTCTATAGAAAGTATAGATTTTGGTTTTTTTAAATGTTTGTTACTTTGCTAATTAAAGACGTGTTTTACCTTTACGCTTTTGTGTTTCGTTTTGCATATTTCTAAAATCGGTTGGCGGACAGTTCGAAAATTTGCCCATAAAAAAGAGGGGTGGACAACTCGCCAAAAAAAAGTAAATTAGACTAGATTTAAGAAAATCAATAGTAAATAACTCTTAAAAAAATATTTTATGCATTTATATATGTACAATGCTGTAAAATAATCTATAAATTTATTTATTTTGGTTTTTGTCTTTTTTTTCTAAGCACCCCCTCCCCCCTTATCCTTACCTAACATCAATTTTACATTCTTTTTGGTTTTTTGTAGTCAGTTTTACTGTTCGTGTTTGATTTAAGTATTTTTGGTGACTTTACGAGCTTGTTCTTGTTTTTTGTGTTTTTTAGGTGGCGAGTTAGTCCTTTTTCTTTTTAAATTTTAGCTATTTTTGATACATACAGGTATGTTTAATTTACGCACTGCTCAATATTTCTGAGAACATTCCATGTTGTGTTTTTTTTTGTTACTGTGTCCAACTATTGCGTTTTATATGAACCAGGCGAGTTGTCCACC
>JAQFYM010002596.1:0-22782 GCA_034694785.1 Agrenia bidenticulata
ATAAAAAAATAAAGAAAGTAGCTTTTTGTTAATTTATATTGCTAACATGCATTGGATTTGAGCAAGGTTGGAGCTCGATAAAAAAAACTATTTAACTAATGGACTCGTTAAAAGTTGACCAACAAAATATCATTTCTGACATTTACAAAGCATGATACAAATTTAAATACCTTCTTAATTGAGCTTAAAACTATTTTCATGCAAACCGATGCTTACAGCTACGGGGATTTTATTTGTGCTTTTTTCTATATGTATGTTTGTGAACTGGATGCGACAGACATTACTCTATTCATATAACGAGGCAAAATTTTCAGTTTGCGTACTGAAGCTTTATCTAGAAAAAGGTTATAAGTTTTGTAATTTAAGTTTTTGTTTTATTTTCTTTTCTTCGATATATGTCGATGCGTGCGCGGTTCTTTGTGTTTTTGATTGCACAGTTTTATATTTTGTTATTAATTTTGATAGTTATTGTTTTAATTTGTAATTGTTCATTTGATTTTTTCATTTTCCGAAGATAAATATTTAGATGGTCGGATGTAATGTATTAATTAACCAATACACATCTCTTATTAACTTACTATAAATATATTTGTGTTCGTGATTTGTTTTGGTGCATTTAAGCTTGTTTTTTGTGGTTTTTTTTCTTTCACAATTCTTTGTTCTCCTTTTCTATGGAATCCGAAAATCAAAGAATGCTCAAAAATAATTAGTAATAGTCAAATGACATATAGTAAAGTCAAAATTCCTAGTACATAGTAATGTTTATTTTTTAAACTTACCAATGGTTAATGGCTTATTTTTTTGTATAACGCAAACATTTTTTTTATACGCTTAAGTTATAGGAACATATTAAAACGTCGGACCATATAGTAGCGACAGTTGACTCGAAAATATGGAAAATATTAAAAGAGGCTTTTTTCATTATGGCCATGTTATGTATGGCCATAATGGGTGCGGTCATTGTTGTTTCGGAACACCTGAGCAAGACAATGCTATAAATTTTTACATCAAAATAAGCGTAGAATCTATTCTAACCGCTACTCTAAAAAAGTAACTAAGTATATTATATATTTATATACAAGTTTTGCGTGTTGATAGCCTAGGAAGGTGTTAAACAGTTACGGCTTGTAAGCTGACAACCAGAGGATTTTTCTTCTATGTAAATTTAGCTATATAAAATTGAAACATTAGAAGTTTTAAGAGAAAGTAATATATTACAAAAGAAACCCGTTTTATTATTTATTTATGTCAACACAGGTTTATCGCGGTATTTGTTACTTTTAATTTTAGGTTTAACGAAAAGATTTCAAGAGATAAAATATTTTACGATGCATCTTCTGGGTTGTTTAGTTATTTATGTACCTCTTTATGCTACTTTGAGCATTAAATCACTCCTCATTTAAGATGTTATTTTCTCTTCAGGAATTAAAAATAACCCGTGGGTATTCATTATCTACGTCCTTAAACTTGAGGGCTAACATCCCATGTTTTTTTATAAAAACTTATAGATGCACCTTATGTGCCAAAGCAAGGCTAATTTTATAGTTGTGAAAAAAAAATTAATAATTTATTATAATAATCTTCTTTTTTTGTTTTTTTTTAGTTATTAAAAATGTTTTTCGAATATTTGTTACGTTTTTGATTGTATTTTATTTGTAATAAATTGATCAAAATAATTTTAAACTATAATGTCCGTGGATGCCATTCTGCCAAAAAAACCAACTCGTCATATTTTTAAAAATTGATTAAAATATTACAAAAAAATAACTCAATAAGCAGGATGATAAACCGAAAAAACTGTATTATTCTGAAAACAAGTAATTTTGCTTTCCACACAAAATACAAGGATCCGACGATAAAAATTACTTCAATTAAATGATTTTTACTCTATCCTGCAGATTTAAGACAGAAAGTAACTTAAATATCAGAACTAAATAGTCACCATAATCATGGATATGCAGGACTCTTAAAATTAGGAGTGTCTTCTAAGCCATTAGTTATTCTACAATTAGGAGAAATTCAGGGTTTCAAAATCTTGAATAATGAGAATAAGGAGAACTAATTAAATCCATTACTAAGAAAAAGAATATTTGTATAAAACGTGAATAAACTTTTTTTTATAAATGTAGTTGTATTTTACAAGATTCTTCGGTAACAGTTAGAAAATCCAGTGTTTATCTTAACTCTTAGAGCTACAAATACGCAAAAATGCGTAATTTAAAAAAATTGTAAAAAACGAGTTTTAAAGTAAAACTTTTCATTTTATAAAATTTTCAATTTTTTTATTTTATTTTTTTATTAAAATTAATTTTTTTGAAAAGACACTTAAATCATTTCAAACGATTTTGTATATATGTATTTACTTTTATATTAGACTAATATATGTTTCATACTTTGGCAAATTCAAAAATTATCATCTTGTTTTATGTTACACTTCTGAAAAAATACGCATATATGCGTCATTCTGGCAAAAAAAAACACGTTTTTGATTTGTAGCTCTAAGAGTTAAGGAAAACCTATAAATTACAAATAAATTGTTTCTTTACAATAATTTTTTTCATATTTTACCGCCACAAAAAAAAAGACATTTACAATGTAAATTCTAGGTGTAACTTTTTTTTTTCTAGGAGTGACGGCACGTGCCTTCCTGTATACGCCAGTGCGACAAAATATGATCGAACAAGCAAAATATAGAGAGTTTTGGTTTATACCCTTTCCTCATATAATAAATCAACAAAACAAACATAAAAAAAATTATTGAATAAATGAAAAACATATTTTTATAGTTAGACTTTCTTATAATACAAATAAAGATAGGAAATAAATAACAAATTTTTTATTTGCTGTTAAGTTTTAAACGTTACGTTTATTATATTTTCTATATAGCGTTTCTAGTTTAGTTTTTGTTTTTATAAAAAAAAAAACGTGCAGTGAAAGGTAACCCCTACGGTATATTTTAATGATAAAAATACAATTTAAAAACGTTTTAAACATTTAAATGACATCAAAAAAAAGATTCATGTATATCTACTGCGTCCGTAGGTACCGATTTGCAATTTTGCGGTTTTTGTACATATATTGTACAGAACAATGCCCAAAAATGAAATATCGAAACTAGAACTGATTGTTTTTTGATTACAATCGTTCGTGGTATAGTTCAGTGTATTACAATACAAACAGTACGACTAAATCACTAAAAATAAGTTTTTCGGTGACAATGCGCATAAAAAGACGCACAAAAGCATTGAAAATGCTTTATAAATAAGTTCTTTATCTAAAAGTGCCAAACAGCAAATAAAAAACTTTTAATTGGTATTTTTTATGGCGAAAATACAGTTTTATAGTTTCAAATGAAGACAAAAAAATTAATTGCTTAAAAAAAAAAACGATGCTTGAAAAAATATTAAAAACCTTTAGAAAGCCAGAAAAATCAAAAAAGCATTTGTATTGGTGTTACAAAACAAATTATTGTGGAAACTTGACTGGTCAAATATTTATAAAAGTTGTTCAAATAAAAAAAAACTCCGTTTTTACTAGCAAAAGTTTATCCCGAATTTGGTAAATATTGTAAATACTATTAGCATATTTTTTAAGCTAGTAATAAATACAGCTTAAAAGAGATGCGGGCTTTTGGTAAAGCACAAAAAATGTTGTAAATAGCCTAAGATGTAAAAAAGCAAGCAACAAAGCAATCGAAGTATAAAATGAGTTTTATGTATCTATATTTTCTTAATAGTTGTAGCTAACTAGCAAACCTACAAACAAGCACAAAAAGGCCAAAATTTTTATTTGTTGGGGTCAAATATACATGTTACTTAGTTATTAAATAAAAAAAAATATACAATTTGTCGTAAAACCAATATTTTTTTTGCGAAAAAGTAATATCTATTTTGGGGTTGAAAAGATTTTGTATACAATAAAGTTAATCGTAAAGGAACAACAACAGCATGGTGTAGCTACTCTTGATTGTCAACTGCTTATGCCTAAGTACTATTTCTATTTACATTTTTAGTTTAAGTAGATATTTTTTCTGCATTAGTGTAGGCATGGCTGTAGCAGATTTCGCTAGGGGATGAGCAAAAAGTTAAACCACCTTGCAGAAGATAAACAAAAAAAATCCAAATATGTCAATTTTTTCTAAGATGTTTTTTTACACTACCTAAATGGGGCAAAAAATTCTTCTACGTCTACAATCAGGCGCAAAAAAAAATTCCAGGAGCACAACTGCCTATCTTTCTTATGCCATGCCCCCTTGCACTTTAGTTGCCCCTTTCCCATGCCCCTCCCCATCTTGACACTTCCCCTAATGACGCCTTTATGTGTAGGTAATCTTCAAATTATATACAGAAAGTGATAATATCATAAATGAAGTCAAAAAAGTGCCTTTGGCTTTGACTCATACTTTAAAAAGAAAAAAGTAATTTTTCTACATCAAACAACTGGAAATATTCCTAAACCCCAATTTGTTTTTTAAAAACTAAACTATGAAAATAATCCAATGATAAAAAACTTTTAACAAAAAAAAAATATATTCACTGACGTTTTTTACATCTAAAGCGCGTATCTTTAATAATTTTCTTTTGTAGTTCCATTATTAAACAAAAACATAAAAGGTCAAGAAAGATTAACGTTTTTTTAATGTCCTAAGAAATCGTATTTTGTATACACAACAAGGCACTACAATTTTGCCACTCTGCATACACAACAAACTGCTTTTTATACGTGACAGTCATATTATTATAGATATTTTACAAACAAAAATTTTGCAAATAAAAGAAAATGTATGGAAGCGCAAAATGCGTAACTCATGCTTTTGTCATGTGACTTATAGAAACCTACTTGTTGGTGTTACGCAATTAGTAATATATTGTAATGTTTAATATTGATTTTATCCTGCGGCTTAGAGATGAATGAATAATGGCATATAGCAATAGATGTATGAACCGACTTGAAATAACGTCAATTTTGCGCAAAGTTATTTCCACGCCGCATATACGGTTTTTTATTGTATGTATCAGGGCGACGGCAATAATTACACTGCCTAAATTCAATATATCTATACAGACCGTACGGAAAAACACATGTAGCTATAAGTTATAACGTGGCATATGCAGGCAAAAAACGTTTACAGTTAGAATATCCGTGCCTGAGCTGTAGCCGTTAAGTAAATCTTTCTGTTTGTTTATTACGTACATTATATACATACTTCCTACCAGTGGAGTATTCATGTGTTTTCTAGATCACGGCTAGTCAGTGTGTTTTAAAAAATAGAAAAAAAAACACGATATATGAAGTGCAAAATCTCATTTTTATTTTTGGAATTTTCTAATATAATTTATTTTGTTTTATAATTTTGTATCAAAAAAATCTCTGCACAAAAAAACCCGTAAATTTTGGGCAATGATTTTTTCTATGGTGGTGTAGCATCAAAAAGTGTCATCCATCAAAAAGTGTTCGACTGGACAAACTTCGATTGTCGCCAAAGTTTATATCCAAACACTAAAAGACAGTGCAATAGTGTTACCCTTGATTATGAAAGTATCACCTCAATATATATAGGGATCTGAGACTTATATCATTGTGATTGTTTTATAGTGAAACAAAAAACAACCATATTAACAATTTCAGTAGATAACAATTGCTTTTAGATGTTGTACAATCTACGACCTATACAATTATTTTTTCTTTACAAAAATTGATTTTCGCGAAGCATATGCGAAGCATCAAAATACTAGTAAATAAAGGCTTTTATGTAAAAAAATAAATAAAAATTATTTTTTTGTGTTTAGTGTCAAGATTTTGAATTGCTAGTTAAGCTATTTTAAAAAAAGTAAAAACAACAAAAAAAAGATTTAGGAAAAGGGTTTTTTGAATAATACCTCTTTTTTTCACTTAAATATAGTACATACGTACTTTTCTTAATAATTATTTTAACTTTTTTTAGAATATAAAAAAGGATCAAGAGGATGATAAAAAAAACAATTGCTCATGACTAAAATACTATAAGAAAAACAATTGTATACCTGGTAACTCTTTTGCGCTTTTTTATATACCACGTATTTTGGGACATTGCTGTGTGTTTTCGGCCCTTCGTCACGTCTCTATACCTAATTTACTGCACCAGTCAAGGTGCATAAGAACCAAGGTTCTTGCATTAAATTACTTAATACACTTATTTTATGTGTCATCTTCACTCGATCGAGGTTTTACTCCTACTGTGAACACGTCATGATCGCAAACAGACAAGTTAAGGACAGGTTGGAAACAACCATCGATTAAAGGTTACAGATGCCCGTAAATATTTATTTTGATTAAAAATGATAAAGTGTTCACGGTAGATGGTTAACACACAAAAAGGAAATTCTTTTAACGGTAGTTACGTATTAAGTATTGTATATCTGAACCTGGTTATGTTGCACATTGTAAGCTGATGCATAAATTGGAAATACTAGTAGCCCTTTACGTTCCAAAGCAAAAAGTGTGATTTAGTTTACAAAATAATATACATGGCGCAAATTTGGTCATTTTTGTATGTAATTTTATAACTTACAATATTTTTAGTAAATTTGTCACCTTATGGTTTTTTATCATCCTCTTAGGGGTTTTATTATATTCTATCGGTATAAAAAAAAACTTGTGAAAAAAAAGGAAATATAGCATATTACTGTATAAAAAGGGGTATTCCTCATAAACCTTATAAAAAAATCTAGTATTTGTTGTTTTTACAAATTTTACAAATTGCGTAACTAGAATTTCAAAATTCTCAGCACTTATAAGGAAAAATGTTGTTTTTATACGATTTACATTAAAATAACTGTTTTAACTGCAAACGTTCACGTTTCCTCTTAGTTAATTAAAAAACAATTTTTTTAATTAACATTTAATTGTTTCGGTTAAAAATAGTATAAAAATGATTAAAAATACGATTCCGCAATAATACTTAAATGAAACGTCATTTGTCTACTGTAAAACAAACACGATGACATAAGTTCGAAGCCCCGTTATTTTTAATGGGACAATTATGACAAGCGGACACTATTTGAGTGTAAAGAAGTGTCCGCCTGAAGATTTTTGATAGTTGAATTTTGACAGGCCAAACACTTTTCGACGTCAAAACGTAACCGTCACACTTTTTTATGTGAAAATACTTTTTGACGTAAAGGGTGGCTTGTGCCTCCCTGGGTAGGTATTGTTTACACGTAAATACAAATTGACACAAAAAAATATATATTCACATAGTAATGTATATATCTTACACGTTAATATTGATATACAGTGTTTTTTTACAAAGTTACTGTTAATTTTAGGGTTGGATTATTTAAATATCTTGCAATGATTGTTACTTGTTTCTTGTAAAGTTGTACATTTCCCTCAATAATATATGACAAAGAGATAATTAATTTATATACAGTAGATGTTGTGGCTATGCTTAAAAACGAACCAAAAGCCTGGTGGCAAGTATTGAAGAATGCCAAACTCAACTATAGAAACGTGTGGTCTATGCTACAAACCAAAAGGTATTAATGGGCAGGCGGATATGCTTTTAAATTATTTTAAAAACTGTAACGTTAAAATAAAACAAAAGGCTTAACTATTAGTAAGACAATCAATGATAAATGAACGCATCTTAGTACTTTACATAAAACATTATGCAGAATAAACCTGTTATTTTACTTAAAGCTTTTTACTGTCATTGATTCTGAGGTAGTTATCAAAGTTTATTGTATGTACCGAGGTGAAAATTTATTACATAAAAATGATACTTGACGATATGATCTATTATTTTAAGCATTTATTATAATCGTTTACTGGCGAAATGTCACATTAAAAAATTGATTACCGATAAAGTATCGCCAATGACTGCTATCTTTGTGTACATATCCATTTTAGTAGTTATAAACAGAGTTGGCAGTGTACCGTACTAGAGGTGTACCGTACTGAAAATTTCTATGCATTCCGTAGTGTATCTATACCAAGTGTTCTTATCATCTTGTGTACCATACCAGGAACGCTACGCTACCGGTACTGTTATGATTTTCTTTATGTAATAAATACAGAAAAACATGTTTATACGACATTTTTTTTTCGATACATAAACAATTTTTCATTTTTTTAAGTACTTAGCCTTTTCTAATTAATTTATATTAATGCTACTATATAAAAGCACCCAATTTTTTTAAGGCTCAGAGTAACAAATATTGTTGTTTTTCATTTTTTAGTAATTTTTTTGTTCTTTAGATCGTTTTTTTTTGTTACGTAAACATACCAAAAATTAAAAATCTGTGTACAAGGTGTACTTATACAAAACACAAGGTACTTATAGGTTGTTTTTAACGTGACGGACTTTTTTGCCTTAGAAAAAAATCGACATAAACTTGCATCTTGCTAGTATTATCTGATCTAGGCAGATTACAGTATATGACATGCCTATTTAAATAGTATTAAAGTATTTAAGCCAAACAAAAAAAAATGTTTTTGAAATACAAAATACGTCTTATTTTACTGTAAACAAAAAAAAAATGCATATTTTACATATAAAAATATTTATTTACTACATTTAGTGCAAGTACTTGATTTTAACTAATTTTTGTGCAGTACATTTACTTATTTGTTATCTTTTAGCATGCTTGCCGGGTTTCGAAACAGATTTGATTACTAAATAGTATAGACATATATATTTTGAACTTAGATATATTGCAAACTTTTGGCGAATATTTATTGACTCTGTACAACATACTATTTAAGTATACAATATACATTGTAAGTGTTTTATTAAGACAATCTGGCGTTTTTTTACAACACACATCTTTTTTTATGTGTGATAAATAATACGGATACGTTTAAGTTTTAAAAGTATTGTTGGTAAGAAATTTTAAAACAAAAAAAATACTATTTTGTTATTTAATAAATTTAATTAAAATACCTGGTACCTGGTAACCTACTGTAACGCGTACCAAAATGCCATTTTATTTTTTTTCCGCACCGAACTTATACCACGCTGGTAAGGTACCAATAAGGGAACGTGTACCAGCTGGCCCCAAGTAACACTGCCAACTCTAGTTATGAACTGCAACTACATTTATTTTATTAGGCATTGTTTTTTTCTGAGCAACATACTAGTTTGAATATACACAGTAAAGTATAGTGTTCTGTATAAATATATTTTTGCTAGATTAATGTTTACACAGTTACACACGACAGTGCGCCAAACATGATGGCAGCGATTTATGTACCCAATTATAGCCGCACAAGCTGTGAACACATCAAATTTAGTTTATATCTTTTTTTATGACGATGTAATGGCATATATAACACAATAAAGATTTCAAAACTGTTGTACAGATTTTACGGCAAAATTTTTGGTTCTGAACGCCTTTAAAATATACAGTTGTGGCTTAAGCGGGGAGTACAACTTTAAAACAAAACAAGTAAAACAAGAAACCACATAACCTTGTTTTGCACTCTTGATTCGTTACTAATTTTTACCCTTTTATTGTGTTTTATTGCAGAAAAACGATAAAATTAATATAGTGTGACCTTTTTTATTGCTTAGGAAGTCAAATATATTGGCATATAACAAAAGGCAGACCAGACAGATGTCTATTAAAACAGTTATGGCTGTTGTAGCTGCTATAGTTTTTTTTTTACTTTGGCTGCTTTCGCTCAGTAAGAATTTCTTCTTACTGCACCCATCTACTTTCACGTTTCGTTTATTGAATTGTTATTGTTACTTTAAGACTTTAGTTCTTAATTATCCCGGTGTTCCACGTGCACATGCTGCTTTACATATAATCTTTCCTCTGGCACTTTCTTCTCTTCTTCCTGTATTGTTTTTTATTGCTGTTTGTCAAAGTCGCAATGTCTCATCTTGCAATGACTTCTTTTAAATTTATTTATACTACGCATTCAAAGTATTGTTGTATTTTTCTTGTTTATTCGTCATCTCTCTATCGATGTTTACTCCTTCTTCTTTTATCCTTCTCTCGTTAACGCTACATATCCCCAGATTGATGAGTTTATTGCACTTATACGTAGCGATAAACATTTTTATGTGGTTAATGTGCTTTCTCGCGCAAAAAATCTTTATATCTTATCCTGCAAAAATCTTTTGCATTGTTTAGAAACTAGGTTTAGGTGTTTTTATTATACTATGCATAATTGCAAGTTTTTTTATCTATATGTTTACACTTCTATTTTATAAGCCCTCACGCGAACAACCCTCGTTAAGTAATCGATTAGTATCAAAACATCCTTTTTCATAACCTACAAATGTAATACAACTATGAAATATGTGTAAACAGTGTTGCTGTTTCTCTTAAAATGCATTTTCCGTGTTGTTCTTTTTTTATTTTTTACATTTATTATACCCCAAAATCATCATCGTTATATCTTGTTAAACTACATATAAATAATAATCCCCTTATAATGTCGAAACACCGCCTTAGCTCCTCAGCGTGCTTCTCATACGTTTTTTCGATTTTTACTCGTAGTTGCTCTCTTCTTTTGGTATTTATCGTAGAAACTTTTGATTCAATTGCCAGAAGAGGCTATCATCACTTTGTATTTCGTGTTTTTGTCTATTCTTTATTACTATTTCCATGCCTTTCGCGCGCTTCTTATCTCCGGTCTCTTCTTTGCAGCATTCATTAAGCATAAAAAAGACAGCGCATCTGCAGTAATCAATTCCTTTGCTGGCCGAATCTAATCGTCTAGTCAAATTCTTTAATACTAGTCATCATCTGGTTTATCTTCGTGCGTTCGATCTATACGGTAAAACCTATCTGTTCATGGGCCTTTGTAGTGTGTAAGTCAATGAAACAGCCGGTACTTTAGCATATATTCAAACCTGCTTTTTACCCATTTTTCGCCAACATTTCCTTCTCGCTCGACAGAGGTCTCCCCCATATTGCTGTATTTTGTTAAACGCTTATTGAATGCACTTTATTGCCGTATTCTATTTTCTTTATCACTGCGTCAACACCCGTAGAGCTTGCATCCGTGGTAAAATTTCACTTTGTCTCTTATTTATTATATCATAATTTCTGGGCTGCTTTCGGTTAATGCTTTGCTTCAGGACTACCTTGTTCTTTGCTCTTCTACGCCTTTCGAACTAATTTTAGATAAAGCAAACATGTAGCTTTGCCGTCACTTTTGCATAGTTGGGTTTATGATCACTATCCCGTCCTGATAATCCTAGACACTGTTTTGACGTTCACAAACACTACGCTTTGAGTTTATGGATGCTGTCTGGTTTTTTTATTCTGCTGGGTACCTCCTATTTCTATTTACAAAATCACCTCTAGCATCCGGACCCTTTCTATAGCATATCATATCTTCTTGAAGTATATAATAATAATTGAAAGTATTTAGCCTTCTTCAATACTGATCTTACCTTCTCGGTGTGTCTCTTTGATGTCTTCGTGCAATTAAAAATGTCTTCTATGTAGACTAGTAGTCCTTTGTCTAACATACCCGCAAATAGCTTATTATTATGTCGTTATCGAATGCTTAGGGCAGTTTATAACCCTTTAGATAATCAACTCAGCCAGTATTCTGTTATTAAAATTTAAAAGCTGTTTGCATCATTCTGATTGTTCTATCATTATCTACACTAGCAATCTTTCACTTCAATCACCGTCCGAAAGTTGCATTTTTCCACTGCTTCTACGATACTTTTTATACTCAGCTTTCTACCTACTGTTTTAAATAGTAAAATCATTTAATGCCTTTTAATTACTAACATTCTACTAATCATTTTCTCTTTGATCAGTGCTCTTAACACGTCTTCATTGCACCTGTATGACAAATCACAGCTCTGTGCATTATTGTGTCTTTTGTTGGTTCTGTTTTTAGCTAACTCTGCGCTATGCAATTTACTTGCCTTGTACATTCTGCCCCTACTTCCGTTTCTATCGGGCATGTTCTCTTTTGCTAAACTTAAAAAAAAAACCATCTTCTTCTTATTTAATTGCGACTTCCGAAAAATTTACCATCGAACTTTTGTACCCTATTCTATACCTTTTTTTATCCCTCAGACTCTAGTTTTTTATATCGTGCAAAATTTGTGCAAAATTTATAAAGTAGATATCCTAATCATTTTTACTTCCATTTTCTTTCTTCTAGTTGGCTGCAGTATTCTTGAACGCAGTTCTTCTGCCCTTCTTTCTTATGCCTCTCTCTTTCGGGCAGTATTTATATGTGGTGTGAACTTTCACATTCAAAACATAATCGGATTGCCTCCGGCTAATACTAAGCTTTGTACGCTTTTTCTATTGTCATCTGTTTTTCTTTTGTCTCGCACATATCATTTTTACATTTACTTTTTGCTTTAATTCTTGTTTATCTGCCGTTCTTTTTCCGTGTCTCGTATCTTTTCCTTTTTAGTATTCTCCTCCTCTTCTAATATTTCCATAACTACTCTTTGTAAAACCCTGCCACGGCATATTTGCTTATTCTGAACCAACGTCTTATCGTAACGCGTCAGTATCCATTTGTTTTCGCACAAATTATTTCTTCTTCATAACCTCTTATGTCTTCCGCGTTGTTCTTTGTATTTTTTACTTTTGAACTTAGTTTTTCCGTATTTTTATCTGTTCGATGGTGCCATTTATTGACATACTGCCCTGACACGTAAGGTGCCTTAATATTATGTTATTTTTGCGAACCATTGTTTCCATCTTGCTCGACAAATTTACTAGCCCTTCAGAATTATCGGGGTTTTATTAACTTGTATCTGTCACCATGTGATGGTTTCTAATTACCATAGGGGTCGTATATATAAATATAACAGTAAATGTACCGACAAAAGATTCCAGTGAAATTTACAATAATGTAAAGAACTTATAGCCCCCTTGTAAGAAGCAACCCGTAATATCGCAACACAATACATTCTATACCTCTAGCATGATTGCCTAAATATAATCAGTTACAAAATAAATATGTACAAAAATTATATTAGAAGATACTCTTGTTGTTGAATTTAAACCATTTGACATGATAAAATTATGGATTTACAGATAAAATACACAACCATTTACCTATCCTTAGGATTTCTAAATAGTCGGTGTCAGGTGTACATCGCTAAGGTGTATCGTGTAGGACAAAGGTGTACCCTGAAAAGATGTAAGCCAGACGGTAGCCAGCATTTTTTAAAAAGTTTACGCTGTAAAACCTTGTTTTTTATTGTTTTTTAGTTTATAATTTTTTTTTAAGTATTTTTATTTTTATTTTTTTCACATTCATAAAATGAAAGCATCTCAGCACGAAAGAAATCCTTCCTTTACAAATAAGGCGTTAAATACGATTTTCAAGGCGAGTACATCCTTACACCCCCTCTCGGTACGCGCTTGGTACAGGATATACATATTGCAATTATAAATATAAGGCGTATGCGGTAAACTGCAGTATCTATTACAAATACAAGATATTGCAATTAAAAATAAAACACGTTTGTTACGTGGTTGGATTCAAAATATGACATTAAGGAACATAATATAACAAGCACATATACCTCAATTAGCATTCCAATAAAAACAAAATCCACTGACATACTGTAAACTGCTTTATCACTATTCCACTGATTTTTTAGATTGGATAAAAAAATATGGTTATTTAAGGCTCTCTGTACTGTCTAGACGAGTATTATTAGCTGCTGTAGGTATCGTAAACCGAAAAGGCGTAATCTTTTACACAAATACTAATAGCATTTATCTTAACATTTAATGAAACTCAATAGGTATAGTATATGAATAATAGCACAATTGAAACCACAATATAATAGTAATAATACCGATTATGTACTAATGGTCATTTTAATTAGTTCGGTAAACAAAAACATGATTGCGTATACTTTATTCTTGTTGTTTTTTCCATTGAAGTCTTATATCTAGTTTAGAAACAATCACAATTCTAGCATTTTTTCTTATATTCCTAATTTTTTTTATTGTTCGAACAGATTTTTGTTTACAGAATGAATATATATACTTACGAGAATTTCCATTATATAAATTGCGCCGATATTGTTGTGGAAATGCATTTTTATCTAGTGTAATCTGTATTAAAAGTAGGTTTGTATTCTTGTTTATAGTTTTTACAACTTATAGATTTTATTTACAGATCTTTACTGGGTTTTATCTCATTGTGAAATCGAACGGTGGATTATAATATGCTTTTTTACAATCCATTGGGTAAAAGGTAATGGATTAGTCTTTTCTTTTTATTTCGTTTTTTTTAGCATTGGTAAAGCATGCAATCTATAAATTCATAGGTCAAATTTTTAAGAAGTATTTCTGATAAATCTATTACGATCTTTACGAGAAAATTTCTATATAAGATCTTTCATAGAAATGTCTTTACAAGGTCGCCCCTAGTTCAAATCAAAAATTAAATCTTGAAATCGATTGAAAATATAATTATATGAAAAGAGTTTTTTTTTATTTTTTTATTTAAATTTGGAGTATTTTTTTTTCTTGCATTTATGTTGCAATTTTTTATATTTCTTATATTTTATAATAATGATGTTTTAATAACTATCATAATACATGTCTTGAAAATAAAAAAAAAAAGTATGATTTTTCACAAACGAAATACACGTGTTAAAAATATCATAGTCAAGTATTCGGAACGGGTTCTATCTCATTTTACACAAAATATTTCACAATAAAAAATTTTAAAGCTTAAACTTAATCTCGGTTGATACTAAAACTTATTTTAAAAGCTCAAATCAGATAATTAAAAAAGCAGTGCTGTATAAAAAATATATAGATATTATTGAAGGCTTTTATATACAATCGGCAATTGTGGCGCACGCAGCGCGCCATCTTGGCTGCAATAAAGCGCTCAAAATGTCATTGGTATACAAAATATAAATTATATTGTCAAGTATTTTTTCAATCATAAAATAAGTTTTAAATTTTACTTAAAATATAATTTAGAAATACAAACTAAAAAATATATTATTTCATACATAACATTCCAGCTTAAAAAACTTTTTCAGATTTTTGATTACGCGTTTTCATAATTTTTGCCTAGTTGCGGACTACGGTTGTTGACGAGCTACAATAATTAGTCACATAGTCAATGCATATTTTAAAATATAGAACCAATGCACTTAAGGGTAGAAAAAAAACTATGGAGTAAATAACAAAAAAAAATGTTGACATAGATTTAAAAAGCGTAAACCTTTACCTAAAACAACCTGCCGCCCCAATCCTGTCAATGATCGTAGATTCTGTCCCCGTAATAAAATTTAGATGCAGTAAATATAGAAAAAGGTAACACAAATGCTAATTTTTATACAAAAAAATAAATACATAAAAGGTTAAACCATAACTAAATGGATATTAACATTTTTACAAGACACAGTACAATTTGCCTAGCTCTGGTGTGCATAATGCATCGTATTACAAAGGTCGCACCAAACTTAAATTTAAACAATTAAAAAAATATTTGCATTTATAAGCATTGCCTAGTAATATTACTCTCTGTTAGTATTCAAAAACATCAGAAAGTATTTTTTCATACAAAAGCATTAAAAAACGGTTACAACCGAATTCATTGTGTTTGTTCAATAGCGACAGACGTTTTGCTTTTAAATATATTCAGTATTTTTCATTTAATTAGAAAAACATACAAATATTCGTCGCACTAAAAAACAAGGGATTTTTGTAATTGTATTGCTTTAGAAAAACCGTTCATTCTTGCATTTGTTTTAAACACATAGGGCGTTTCTTTTTCGTGATGAAACGGTTTTTATAATCTAATGGTTTTTTGAATCCGTGATTATAGAATTCATCGTATCTTTTTCATCGAGTGTCATTTGCGCTAACTGTTTTTAGTTTCTTAGCGTTATTCTGAAAATTAAATAAAAACCGTTTTTAAAATCCTTGATTTATAGAAACCGGTTTTTTAGTATTCATAGCTTTTTTGGCTTTTCGTATATTTTTCAAGTTTTTGTGTAAAAAATCAGGACATGATTATAGATTATACAAACGACTCTTCATTTTCCTTCTATTTTGTACAGTCTCTTAAGAATTTTTACTATACAATTTTCTTGAAATTTTTATAAATGCCTCATAAATGGCTACCATTTTCAACTGAATAGTAGATTAATCATATAACCTATTAAAATTATACGAATAACGATACATAGGACACAAAATTGGAAAAACCCGCTGTAAATGTATTTATATCAAGTTCTTTTTTTAAATTTACAAGACTTTTGGTAAACAATCGAAAGTGTTGCTGACAAAATTTTCCTGTGAGTCGTAAAATTTGATATAATGCGTAAGGATACTAAATAGTTCTTGAGGTTTTGTCTAATCATACCCTGAGGTGTTCTTCGAAAATAAATTATATATTTTCAAATTAACTTTGCTATAAAATTCATTAGGGGTACAAAGTTTAAGTAGTAACAAGAAAAATACGTACAAAGCATACAAAGAACCAGTTTGGTAAGACCCATGTGTAGAGCAGATTTTTGTTTCTTTTATAGAAGTCATTTCATTTCTAAAATAAGAAGATAAAAATGGTATTTTGACAAGAAAACGAACACGCAGAGATTTTAAAAACGGTTTACATATATCATTAACAAAAATTTAAAGAGATTCGGGCGGCGTTTATCAAAATACGGTTTCTGCTATAAACGGTTTTTTGATTATCGATCAACAAAAGCACATAAACTAGCAATTGCTTTTTCTATACTTTTTTTAGAACCTCTTACGTCGACCAAAATTAACATCTTAGTGGTTTTTTTTTATAGATTAACCAGAAATGAGTTGAATCCAGTTTGACGTTTGTAGTGCAGTTTTAAATTTTAGTGTTTAAGTATGACATGTATGAGCAATTATTTGCAAAGCAATCACACAATGGCTGTACCTGATACAAATATATTGCAGTTACTAAAATAAACACCAAACATGACCGATTGCAGATTTGCGTATTTACGGCAAATTGCGCATATAAGAGATGCTTTTAAACTAAGGCTGCTTTCGGGGGTTTAATATATAGAGAATCATCAACTGATCTGCAGTGAAGAAAGATATGTAGCTTCTTACAAGAATGTTTTTCGATAAACGCATTACCACTATACAAAGCAAAAAAAAGCTTTTTTAAAGATCTAAAAAATAAAATGAGCTATCCCAAGAACACATTAAATAAAAAAAAGATAGACTATGCTAATGTGTCAATGAGGGGTCAGATGATACATACATACAATTAGGTAAAATATAAGTAAGTAAAAAATCCTTTTTACTCCAATGAAGCTACCGCGAATAAAATGAAAAGCAACCTCCCCTAGAAATAATATACTAGTATGTGCCGATACAAATAAATTTAACGTTTTTTTTTATAAGAAAGATGTGGCGACTGCAAAAATTGGGATTGCCATAACAAAAAAATATGGACAAATTACTGGATTAAAATGCAAAATGTCTTAACTCATACATTTGCTTCGCAATAATTGATACTCTATATACAAGTCTAACTTTACTTGTAAGGTGACAAAATAAGACACATTCCTAGAAAGTAAAACAGAAAGCACGGAAAATTGTGAAGATATCAAAATTTACGTAAATTATCTGTCGCATACAAAGACAATAAGATGTATTCATATAATACAGGATGTAGAGCTCTTTTTGTAAAAACACGTAATATAAAAAAAATTAGCAATATTTTAGCTTAAAGACTGAGAAATTTGTAAAAACACGTAGTTGATAAAATGAAAAAAAAAACATTGAAGCTATTGGTGGATTATAAAACCATAAGCTTTGTTTGCCCATAATGAAAATAACAATTTGCGTTTTTGGAATCCCTAATAATATAGTTTTGCAGCATGTATGAATATGATATTATAAGTCCTGCCCAGTTTACAGACTACCAAAATCTTGTTCAATTCCCTAAGTCACTAGAAATTGCAGTCAATTAGTAGAGCGCGAATAAAAAGTCAATCCATATTGAAGACATTATACCCATAAATATTAAAACTTTTACAACAAAAAGATCTGCATATTGCAAAAATCGTTATGAAAACCATTAAAGAGATATTTAAAACGACAAAATCAACAAATCATAGCATGTATTGTTTATTGTAAAAGTGGTAGATATCCATATTCTACTCATGCGAAATTTTTTATGTGTAGCTCAAAAAAATTAATATCTTGTTTTTTGCAAAGATGTTTACAACGATTATACCATCAGCTAATCTAAAAGAAAAAGGGGGATTACATGAATATTCGTGCAAATATTAGACAGCAAATTATTTTATTTCATACACACAAGTTTTCTATACTTATATTTTCAATGTTTTTCTCGACACCTGAACATATTTTCCTTGATTTTAATATAGCTAAACAAGGTAATGGAGTAATAGTACAAACAATGCAAGTATTTTACTGCTGTTTATAATAATCATGCAGACCTCTGCACGTTTATAACGATGTTGTTCTGTAGCAGGAACTTCTATGTTGAAGCTTAGAAAAAGTCGAAAACGATGAATCGCTGCAAGCTCTATATTTTCTGTAAGATACTATTGTTAAAAAAAGCATTATTGTACAGGGTGTCCATAGAGAAACGCAAAACAGCCAATTTTAGATTTTTATACACCCCTTATATTGCGCTTTGGTCGAAAAGATACACAAGTATATTATGCCTTACGACTTCACTCGTTTTTTTAGAACACATAAAGCAAACGCCATGCATACGACAAGTTGTTGTCAGCCTTTACGATGTTGACTGGTATTTTTATATATTATAAGAAAACTCATTTATTGCACAGAAACTAGAATCAAAGCAAAGAAGAATTCATTAAAATTTAGATTGTCCCTTTACCTACGATTTGAAATTATGTTTGCTTTTGTAAAGACATCTGCACATCGAACTTCGAAATTATTCTTAGGAATTATATACTAGATATCGTAAAATTTCAAAAAATAAATTTCACAGTATCTATATCACAATGCAATAAGCATATCAAGCTCTATAATTATTATATAATTTACATTTCTAGATATTAAAATTCCTCTATACTCATTGCGTTTCTTTATGGACACCCTGTATACCATTTTTTTTCCCCAGTTCCTATTGCACTGTAGCCTTAAAAATTTTATAAAAAAGAACCAAGTAAGAAAACCGCTAGTTAAATATTGCCTTTATAAAGTTACGCCTGAACTAAACGTGAGTTACGTAAAAAACTGGTATGTGGCCAAAGAGGGTAAATATACGTACAAAGTGTGGTAAATAAAATATGAAAAACAGCCGAAGTCAAAAAAAAACATAATAACTAAAATATTGCAAAGACTTAATTTAGCATGTTAAATGGTTAATAAAAACAATAATAGTGTTATTATTTTGATTATAAGAAAGTTTTCTAACACAACATCATAAATATAACAAAATGTATTAAAAATATAAGTTCTTGCACTTTATATAAATTTATACAATAATCGTCGATTTTTTGTCTTAGATGTATAAAGATCTATACACTTTTTACACACTAAAAATCACAGTAATTTTTTTTTGGGTTTTTGTTGATTTTGGTATCTAGTATTAAGTATTAGACTTTTGTATATTTGTACTTGTAGATTTTGTATATTTAACAGCGTTTTTGGTATTTATTTTTTATATTTTTGTTTTTTTGTCGTTTTTGTTTTTTTGTTATTTTTGTTATTTTTGTTTTTTGTTTTAGTATTTTTTTATATTATATCAAGAGTAACATGATGCTGTGTACTAAAAATATATATTAATTTATAACAAACGATTAATACTGAAAATAAACACTATCTAATAACAAAAATTTCCACCAAAAATGAAACTAAATACTTTTACCAAAAATAATTTAGAAATTTTTTTGTATGGCTTATTCTATGTGTAAAAATATAAAGACCTAAATATAACTTTTATATAAAAGAGACAATTTTTATTACCCCAAAAAAAGGGCAAGAATTAGTATTTTTATTACAATTTTGCTTTTCTATATGCTCTTGTTTACATAGGTTTTTTATATTCATAGTAATATAGACGATGTTTCAGAATAAAATTTCTGATGCAAATTTATTATTTGCAATATTTTGACTATATTGGTTTTTTGACCCGCCTGCTTTTCATACCTTTTTAGATACTAGTTGTCGTATATGGTTACCCCCACGGCCACATTTTCCTTTTTATTTTGTCATGGTTTTCCATGTCCAATTTAAAAATTTTGCTAGGGGAAAAATTTACCACTGTTGTTTTTTTATTATATATTAATGTTTTTATGTTCTTTTTTTTGGAAAACATAAAACATCAAAGTTTTATAAAAATAACATGCTTATCTTTAAGTAAGGATTTTATTATGTTTTGCGTTTAATATTGTTGTTTTTTAAAAGATACATTAGAAATTATCATTAACGTTCATAGGATACAAAAATTTACAAAATTAACAAAAATCATCGAACTAATAAAAATTTGTCATTCGTTTTTGTATCGAAGGTACAATTGTTGATCTTAATTTTGCATTTTTTGCACATTTTTTAACCGTACATACAACGCTTACAAATTATAAAAAAATTATATACTTATATAGAATGCAAAGTACCAAAACAGCCGGAAAAAGACAATCAATGATTAATACAGATACAAGCGATTTAATATTGCACGCGAAAAAAGTCATGTATGAAATTACTGAAAAACAGGAAATATTTTGCTCTGTAAGATAGGCTTAGTTACATAAGCAAAAAAACGAATAGTAGTATATCTATAGATTAAAGGCGTGTCAATTTTACCAAAAAAAAGTTTTTGCCCGCGTCTGTTCAGTCAATACGACTTAATTTTTTTATTGTGTAGTGTTTTTGTCAACATATATCTTTACAATGATGTTCCCGTGCATAACAATTTAACGTTAAATGCACAGAAATGCAATCTATACATTTTATTAGTATAAATTTTTCAGCATATACGTTTTCGCGAGAAAAACAATGTTGTTACATATATTATACAAAAATTATAAGACTGACGATAAGCACATGAACGAGAAATAATACGAGACAAACTGATAAAGCGACTGCAACAAAAACCTAAAGTGCAAATCTTCAAGATACAAATACTCGAGTTGCTCTACAGCAGCCACAACCTACAAAAAATAAATACTTTAATGTATAATTTATTTTTTGCAGGAACTTTAAGAACTTATAAATTGCTACATACTACCATGAAAACACATAATTACAAAAAAATGGTTAGTTTTAGATCATAAACAACAATGTCATTGCAGTGTACTTACTAAAAATATTTCTACTTTTTTTATGTAAATATTTACGTACTAGTAAAAGCTTTTATGTTGCGTTAAACTTCTGCGCGTAAATTTGATATATTTTACGTTTTAAAATATTGATGCTTGTAGCTGTCAACTAGCAAATAATCATTGCATATACTTTTTGACAAATTGGTGTGAACAACCCTTGCAACCAAAAAAATAAAAATTAATCTTGTAAACATATACTATTTAACCGATTACTTCCCTTATTAAAAATAAGGATTTTATTTTTTATTATTATTTTTTATATCATTTAAAGTTTTTATCAGAGTTTGTAGTGGAATTTTTTTTGCTTAAATTGTTTCTATTTATCTCGTTTCCATGCCGTTCTTTTGAATTTTTCCTCTTCTGTAACGTATCTTGCGTTTTAAAGTTTTTTTCTGATACATATCAATAAAATATATATTAAAAAGATTTGTTTGTTTATCGCGGTATTTAGTGTAAAGGTATAATATTTTTTAAAAACAGGAAATCCATTTATTGCTTGTAATTCTAAAAAAAAGATATAAAAGATAAAAAGTATGTGTAAGCCGCTTGTATATATTCCATATGCGCAATCATCTTCGGTGCATGCCTGGTGGTCTTTTTCTATTTTTGTTTTATAATGGTATGATTACTTTTTCACTTATAATATTTTTTGTTTTTATCGAATGACAAAATTGTATGCTGGCATGCAAAAAAAAAAAACACCCTTCTGCAACATTTGCTTTTTTTCTTCAAAATTCGGTCCTTCTTTAATAATTATACAATGAACTTATTTTTTATAACTACTGTAACGTTACCAGCGGCGTACCCAACCCTTTTTTTTTGCCTAGGGCTATACAGTGACTTGTTTTTAAAAGACGGGGTTAAAACACGCTTTATGACGTAATCAATTTTTCTTATTTTTTTCTAAAATTTATAAATTTTTATTAGTAGAATTTTTCAGTAAAAAATCTCTGCACAGACCCGCCTCCTCCCCCGTAAAGTTAGGCGCAAGTGCTTTTTACTTCGGCAGAGCAGCTCTGATGACCCCACAGGTATGCCACTGAATATCACAGAAATCCTTTTGATAAATCATATAAATATATACTTGCTATGGTTTTACATGCAATGTTCGTAAATATATTTTTATGTTATAAGGGTTGTACCTATATAGTATAAACAAAACAGGGTTTAATAGAACTTTTCTATATTAGTTGCAACAGCAGGGGCGGCTTTACATTTTAGGGGGCCCGGGGGCACTTTTGTTTTTGGCCCCTTTTATATTTTTATAATTTTTTTAGTAGTAGTCAGTGA
The DNA here is from genome assembly GCA_034694785.1 of Agrenia bidenticulata. Classification (NCBI taxonomy): domain Eukaryota; kingdom Metazoa; phylum Arthropoda; class Collembola; order Entomobryomorpha; family Isotomidae; genus Agrenia; species Agrenia bidenticulata. The sequence continues at coordinate 22,565 of JAQFYM010002596.1, forward strand.
TAAAACCTATTTTTCAGTTTTTTTATGTAGCCGCGTATTTCATTTTCTGTAAGAGCTATATTAAATCGTCATAAAAAAATTAGTTAGTGTTTGGTGTATATTCATTATATTCTAAAACCGAAAAAACTAAAATTTTTTTCAGGGTTAAATAGAATGCGTATTATATAAACGCATTGCTCATTAATTTACATTTGAACAACAATTATTTACAAAAAAAC
>JAQFYM010002597.1:0-22770 GCA_034694785.1 Agrenia bidenticulata
GCGCTTTTTAAGCGGGGCCCGGGTATACAACTCCCCCCCCCCCCCTCGGAGGCCCTGCATACAACTTATCCATGATTACTTGTAAGCTTTTTAAGGTGTATGTTTCTTGTATAGCTTTAACCAGCACTTACTTTAGGCGGTGATTCAGGAAATGCCATCTAATAATCTTAAGTCTAACGCGTCATAATGTAGTTGTTATGCCAGTTTAATGCAAAAACACATCGCTTGCTCGCATACATAAAATCCAAAAACTTTTTAGTTACAAAATCTTGCCTAAAACCAGTACTATTGTAAAAATCTAATATAACATGTTTAATTTTCCGGGCATTTCATTTCAATAGTTTGGCAAGATTTAAAAAACGCATTAACATCAATTATCTGCTTTAGTTTTAGATATATAATAACAACAAGTTATATTATATATGTTGTTTCTTACTATTTTTTATACAATTAACCTGTGCATCGTTTCAGATATTGGTTCACAATTTTTGTCGTATATTGTCATTTAAAAATTTACAATTTTTTGTCAGGACATACGCGAGTGCAAGGGAAGCCACAATCAATAAAGTTAGAAACTAAAAAGTTATATGAGTTTAGTAAAATCTGAAATTGGCTTTTTTTTCTTGGAAATGTAATAACATAAAAAAAACGTTGACGTAGTATCATAAACAGTTTTTGTTAGGTAAATCAATTCTAATTTAATATGAGTGTCGTTTTCAGTTGCTCGTATAATTTCATTGCCTCCATATGTTGACATCCTCTGGAATATCTTTTATAATTCTTTAGCAATGATTAATGCTGTTCGAGCTTGTCCATGCGGTACGGTGGCACATGCATTTATTCATTGAGCCGTTATTCTTTTTTATTCAATTGCAAATCAATCATTGTATTTAAAATAGAAAATGTCAGTCTATTTTTTTTTGCATGCGATCTTGATATCTACTTATGTACCATTTTATCTGTTGCTTATTTAAACTAGTTTGTTAGCATTTTCTGCGTCATTTCATACATTAAAAGTTTGTGGCTGTATGTCACAATAAATGTATCATTTATACCGACATTTGCAGCATTATAAATATTTTCACTACTATTATTAGTACAGTTTGATATGCAAGGTATGCTTACTTTACATAATTTATTATATGTTCTTTGCAAAAAGACATCCGAGGGTACAGATACATTTCAAGATGGAACAAAAAAATATCTACATAGCTTGCGGTTTAGTAAAAGGGGAAAGAAATATGAAAGAAATATTGTTATAATTTTTTGTATAAAAAACCATATAACATAATGAATGCACCTTGAAAAAAAAATCTTACTCGAAAAACGTTTGCAAAATTTATACCGCATGCAAAAAAAGGGTTAGCAAATTGTTCTTTGCTTTAATGTAATAAAAATATGCTTGCATTGAGCCAAGCACTATAAAAAAAAGCCAAGAAAAAAATCATGCTTGGATGTTGCAAAAATTAAAAAAATAAATAAATTAACTACTAAATAATTTTTAAAATCGTTGAAAACTAGGTTTTTACTTTACATTTATTAAAACAAACGAAAGTAAAAAATAAATCTATACAGGGACGCGAAACTTTTTTTGGATTATAAGAACTAAGCAAGAAATATTAAAAACTACTGGTAAACAAATTTTTTTGATCTAAAACAATAAAAAAACCCTATGTAAATACACATAAAAAAAACTTGCGATAGTAGTTTTTAATGCCCAAAAACTAAAATATATTTTACAGAAATTGCAAAAAACCTAACTAAAAAGTAAAGCCTAGTACTAAAAGCATTATTTTAATACAAAATGAATTTTAAAAACACTATCTTAACACTGATTCGAAACAGATACTAAAAACCAATACCAATATATCATTTCTAACAACTTGTAACAAAAACTACTACTATAAATGACAGCAAAAACTATAAGGTAAAAAATTTTTTGTCGTGGTTTATAAAACTTTAAACCGTTGAAAATATAGTTTTAAATTCGCTTAATTTAGTTTCTGTACAACAAATAGAACATATTTTACAACAAAAAACTAATCACAAAAACAGGCGCTCACTACCCTTTTTATAAACGGTTAATGTTTGAATTGCTATTTATAACGACAAAGTAAAGGCAACAACACCAGGAATACTAGAATTACAGTTTGGCGAAAACCCGGTTGGATTTGACAAACAACAAAAAATAGCATTGTTATGGCGACAAAAAAGTTGGCAACCCTTTTTGCTAACTTTTATAAGTTTATAGACTTTTGAAGCATTTTTATGCATACGACTACGGCTTTGGATCCAATGTAAAATAAAAGTTTGCGTTACGAACCTTAAACGTTTATACTTGAATTCATATGTCAAGAGATTTTTTAAAAACGAGTTTTGGTTACTATAAGTAAAATCGCATTAAAAGAAACTTCATATTCAAAAAATCGTAAATTGTTGAAAATTTGAAGAAAAGTACGACCCCCTATAAAAAAAAAAAACATCTCTGGGTGTAACCTCCTCTCAAGTTTTATTGCACCTGGTTTTCAAAACCGGTGCGACAACTATTAGATGAAAAATTTAAGGATACAAAAATCTACAATATACAACTTTTAAAAATTTGTGTTATTTATAAAATACTAGATGTTTAGCAGATTACTTTTGTATCGTCTTTTTGCTTTGAAAGCCATTCTACAAAAATTCCTAACTACGCCGCTGCAACAAAGTACGACATAGGTATATATTGTGTGGTTACAACTGCGTGGAGGTAAAAAAAGTAAACCAAAAAAGCATTTGGGGTTCTTTTTGTTAGCCAATACATTGTGTCATGTAAAACTGATTGCGCATAATGCAGTTATTTTGTTTGGGCAAAAAGATCTTACAATGTTGGCTTCTATTTAAGACTTCACTGTCAATTAAACATATGTACGCTGTACAAAAGGCAAAATGGTTGTTTACAAACGATAGGATTAAGTTTTTTTACGATTTTCTGTTTGATTTTTTGACAAAAAACATGGTTACTTTTTGAGAAGATCACATTAAAGGATTTTCGTGTGGCGTCTTTTAATATCATCATAATAAATGTATGGTTAAAAAGAAAAAACAAAAATAGTTTTCTCCAACCGTGTGTATGTTTTAAGTAATAGCATGTTTGCCTTTTGCTCTTGAATAGCATACAAGAACTGTTTTAAATGCATTCAATTCGTTGGAATTTTTTGTTTTGCAAAGTAAGCCGTACATACAGGCTTTATATTCTAGAAGAGACTTTTATTATCATAGCTGTGTTTTAATAATACAAAATTGCACATTTGTAAAAAAAAATAGAGAGTAGGTAGAACACAAAAGAGAATGCAAATTATACTAAAAATTATAAAAAAAATACAAACAAGCTTAAGTAAGGATAACTATAAATATAAAGTCGGCGGATCAATACAATGTATTGTTGGTTTTTGTTTGTACAAGTTATATTACATAGTCTTAAGTTTTGTTCATTTTTCTATTAAAAGGCATTTAACTAAAAGAGGATAAGTACCACAAAAACATAAATTTTTGTTTTCGCCACAGAAAAAATTTGTTAATAGTATTACCATTCGTGCATATCATATCGGCTTCTTTCATGCTGTGCTGTTTTATCCCGTTTTTTTGTTCGTTTATGTAAAAAGTAAAAATGCTACCATGCACTGAGACTGCAGTTTTAAGTCTTTCTTTCGTTATTAGTAATATTTGCATGCATCAATGTTTAAATAACTATTAGATCAAGTGTCTTGGCTAGTTATTTATTTACCTTTAGACGCTTGCGCATATTTTGTTTCACCTTGAAGTGTTTACTAAGGTGTAAGTGTAAATATACGACATGTAAGCCTTTTAAAATATTTTTTACAAAAGCACAAACGTACATATGTTACGTTATTGTATCCATAAACAGAAAACAAGTTTTCATTTGTGATTGCACAAAATTCAGCGTGTGCAGTTTCACTCTTAACTTTTAAGGCTTGAGTATAACGAGACATGTCTTTTTCATGTAATCGATGTTAGAGTATAACAAAACTGCGCAAATCGTACTTGATATATTACGATAACAGTTAAGAAAAGCATATGGTCTCATATACTTAACAGTTTTTGTATTTTCTGCAACGTAGTTATTTGCACAAAACATGCATATTGAGATAATGAGTATCATTTTCTTATGCGAACCTGCATTTTTAGCAAAAGAGGCGCATGTACTAACGTAAAATATTTACACTATAGTAATTAAAACCCGACTAGCCTGAAATTAATTTCATCCTGTAAGAAGATATAGTTTTTTGCTTGACTGTTTTTATAAAGATCTTGATATACAAAGTATCAGAATTTGACCAAGAATAAAAGTTTGTTTGTAAAAGCTTTTTGCTTTTTGTTATAGTTATATAAATAAAAATCAAACGCATTTTTTATGTTACTTATAATAAAAAATATATGCATGACACTTTTAAGAAAGATTTCTACGCATACAAATCGATGTTTTTTTGCATTAAAACGTTTTCAAGACAAAAAAAAAAGCATTTTAAAATGAACAAAATACCTATCTCTATTAAATGAAAGCGGGCATTACTACTCTACATTATCAATATTAGATTTGTACGTAAAAAGCCATTCATAAAAATTAAAAACTATACTCTTTACAGTAATGAAATATGATATGAATTTATTATATTTGTACATTTAAACGCAGTAAATATATATACAATCCTTTAAAAGAGTAATTTATATATAGTTGCTGTCTTTTATACATTTTTATTACATAATTAATGTACATACGCATTTAAACATGAGTTTCACCAACAGGTAGATTTCTTTACAAACTTATGTGGTAGAATACTAATATGAATTTGCAAATTTACACATATTGACACTTTTGATAAGCAAGGGCGGACTAAGGCGGCACAAAGGCAAAGTTCCGTTAGTGTTTGCTTAGAAGCCTAATAAGTTGCATAAAATTGATATTTCTACAAACAGTTATACAAAGAAAATTCTTGTCAATATGTGCAAAAAATATAGGTCTTGCATATTTATGTTAAACTAAGTCAACAATGTTTTAATTTTATTGGATTTTGTGTTTGATTATATGTCACGCTAGTAATATTTTAGATTAAATTTTCTTAGCCTTTGTAGAACTTTACTGGTGTGTCCATTTTATGCTGGTTTTATAAAAAGATAAGCTGTATATTTTACCCGATAAAATATAATATAGCATTTGCTTGCAACAAAAGTGACAAAAGTGTGTACGCGAACATTGTAACTTTGCAAAAGGGGTTAGTAAAGAAAAGAATGCAATAATTGTAATTTATAATTTGGCATAAAAACCATAAAAAAATACCACGGCAATCTTTGACCTTTTGCGTATGGTACTTCTAAATATTAAAATATAACTTTTAACATACTATTTGGTTAAATGGAAATATGTCAATTTATAGTTCGAGCATGGAATACATTTGAATGTTACTTCATATATTTTTAAATGCAAGTAAAAAAATACATTGTTCTCTGTTTTATACAAAAAAAAACTTTTTTCTGAAGTTTGAAGCCCTAAATCAATTATAAAGTGGAATATATTTTGTAATGTTACACAAATCTTATACTTTTTTTTTTGAAAATAACAGATTGTAGACAATCAACAACAATATATATATTGACAACAAACAACAACGAATTATCTGGTTGCCCTGTATTATCGAACTTCTATAAATGCCAAAAATTAGTTTTCTTTTGAGTCTGATAGAAAATGCATGTCGTAAAAAATCTGTACAAAATACGTGCGTGTGCGTTGTAAAATAGTCTGTAAAAAGTAGAAAAAAAATATAATGCAGCAGGCGCGTACCGAGGGGGGTGTTCCCCCATCCATTTAGAAAATTTTTCACGCCTATATTAGTGGGGCGTCTTTTTTTGTGCAGAGATTTTTTTCATTTTAAGAACCCAAAAAAAAAATATAAATATAAATTTTTTCAAAAAAATTATAAACGTCAAAACATCAAAAACAAGGTATGAACCCAACTGTTACAAAAAACACTGACTACCCCTCGGGCTCAAAAATTCCTGGGTACGCCACTGTAATGCAGTCATTTGTGCAGATGTAACTAATAAATAAACGGGAAATAAATGATATTCATGCAAAAGAAGTTTTTTTTCTAATAGTACAAAAAAAAAATAATACAGATATTAAACAGGGTAGAACGTCAATGCATCCCAAACACCTGCGTATCCTGACTCTGTACCCCACTTTGGCAAAAAGTAGTTTTAGAAATGCAAATTTAGCTTTTTTTGCGTAAGGGAGAAGTCATAAAAGTAATACTTTTCTTGCATTTATAGTTAATATATTGTGGGGCTTTTTATACGCATATAAATTATATTGAGGTTCATTTTAGATTATTATAGTAGTTTCAATTACTATATGAACTTTGCATTTTAATTTTTACAAAAAAAAGTTGCATACCTGTCAAAAAAAACGTAAAAAAAACACAATTCTATTTTTGATATAAGAGAAAATTAAAAATATATGGTCAAAAATTTGAAAAGTAAGTATTTTGTTCTAATGCTTGAAACAAATTTGCATAGACAAATTCGAAACAAAGCAGATGGTAAAAGATGCTACAATGCTTTAATTACATTTTAAATTATGCCTGATGTTAGAAAAATATCAGATCATGTGATCTGTATATAAAAAAAAATCGAATGAATCCTTGATCAAAGCACATATTTCTGATAAAAAAGTCACAGTAAAACAAAGGGTCCAGTGAAAAAAGTTGCCACGGGTCACCAAATTTGTATGTCCGCTTTTGTCGATAAGTTATAACAAATTTTTTTTTTAATATTTAACCGACATGTAAATACTCGTTAACTCGATTGTATATTTCGCAGTGTGATTTAAAAAAGACAGCAATTATCGATAAAAATTTGAGAACAACTCAAAAAAATAATCTAAATACAATGCTAATTGCAACCACAAAATTGTAATAAATTGCAAACAGATTGCAATGTTTGCGTTAATACATTTACTTTTATCGTTTCAGTGCGTTTTATGCGGCTTATGACAAAACAAAAACTTGCTAGTAATGGTCGTGTACAGTGTTAAGGTATGTACCACAACAAAAACGCTCTTTAAAATACTTGTATTGTTTTTTCTTTTTTTATATAAAGTTTGGTATATCAATCAAGTATATAGTAGAAGTATGGTATAAGTAAAACACTTTTACGTATCTAGTAAGTGTTTGCTTGTACTAAAAGACAAGTTTAAAAATGCGGTATTGTTAAAAACACATGTTTACATACAAAAAAATTGTTTAATAAAAATTTAACACTTAAAAAGCGGCAAAAATACAAAAAAAGAAAATACGTGCGTTGCAAAAAAAGAACTTGCACGCAATCAAAACGCCGTATTTAACAGTGAATGATGCTATAAAAAAGTGAGCGTCTGCTTTCTCATTTTCGTGACTAGACTGTATATGAATAAATCACTTTTTTGAGCGTTTTTAAAAACGATTTCGAACTCAAATTTGTAAGTTAAAAAGTATTTGCATTTAATGCAAAAAAAAAAAAACATAAATCCTGCACAAAAAAATCGTATCTCCTATATTTTTGCTGTTAATTTTGTTTACACACCATATGCAATTTTTTTTGCAGAAAGTTGTTTAAAATATACAAAACAAATCTTCACTAAGCAAAAATTTGTGTTGAATGTGTCGGACGTTACTACTTTGTTCTTATATAGCATAACATTTAAAACGCTACTGATCTATTGAATTATTTACGTGTAATTGCGAATCAAACAAATATTGTATTTTTAGAACATGGTTAATCAGCCAAATCCCATCATGTATTTGTCTTTTGTAAATAGAATCATTACTATTCCCATAATAAATGAAATACTAAAAATAGCAAAATTTATAGTAATTATAGCATTTTTGTGGCACTTACGAAAATGCAAAATGCGTACAATAAACAAGGATAATGTATGCGCGGTTGTAGGCATTTTTTTGTCAATCAACAGCGCTGTTTAAACGACATGCAAAATTTTAGGGCTACAAATTTTGTGTTTTAATCCAACACCTGGAATATGCGAGGTGCGGTTAAGTAAAATAAAACTATAAATAATGTATAAAATACAAAAGCACAAATGTAGAAAAAGGCAAAGCATTTTTTATTTATAAAAAGCTTTTTGTTTTTATTTTTTTGTGTGACCCTGTTGTTTACACCAGCCAAATTACAAAAAAAACGTGCAGTCAATAAATATGTTGTTTATTATTTGCATATGACTGTTATTAATTTTGCGTATTTTTTGTAAAAAACGCAGTTTACTAATTTCGGTCTTTTATTGATGTTTGTTTTAGTTTTGTTGTTTGTAAATTTACACTTATTTTTTACTATAAAGTCGCCTTTTTAAATTTTTGATACAAAAAAGCACACTTAATTGTCGTTTTTGTAATATGAAAACAAAGGTAAATCTTTTATATTAGTAAATTAAAAAAATATATTCTTGTACAGTTTTGAAAATTCTTCCAATCAGGGCCTCCATGTAAAGAGGGAAGGGATGGGGAGGAAAGGGGAAGAAGAGTTGGAATGGGGAGGGGAGTATTGATGGAGTTTTTACTGGGGGTCTGCACAAAAGAAGCCTACTTTTTGTTTTTTTCAAAAAAAATTATGAATATCTAATTTTTTTTTCGAGCTAATAATTAAATATTGTATTATTTTGGCGGATGCAACGAATTATCTTTTACTGATAGATATGTGCACTTTGCCTCTGGTTGGGGACGCTTCGGGCAGAAAAAAAGCGTGTGCCATAAACAATGTTATAAGTATATTTTTGTAGTCGCTAAAAGACACAAATAAATGTTTTAAATTTTTTTTTGACGCACTGTATACTTTTTTTATAGAAACTGAAGAGTGGTAAAATCCCGTCTTCATATACTATTTACGTAGTAAAATGATGTTAGCAACTAACAAATACATAAATGCACAAATGCAATTATCGTCTAACGAACAAAGGTGGCAATACCAAGGTATATAATACATAATTTGCATACAGTTTTTTTATTGGTATTGACGTAATTTTATTGCAGAATTTTACATCTTAGTTGTTTATGAAGCACAATTTGTACTACGAATCTATACACTAAAATATATTACCTTTTTGACATGCATATATACTAATGCAGGGATTCAACTGGTATGAATTGCTGTTAGTTATTTAATTGTACTTGTCGATAATACCATAAACCGAACACAACTATATGACTCTTTTCGTTGTACCGCCGTCGCATATAACTATCTGTTTTGCAATAATTTGCACTAAAAATGTGCAGATTTGCTTTTATTTACTTAAAAAAATTTACGTTTTCTAATTAATTTCCGTTAAAATGAGATTTTGCACAAGAAACAAGAAAATAAAGCAGTTGTTTTTGCAAAGTAAATGATGTTTTTTAGCATTTCCCGACATTCTTTAATCGGCCCAAAACAAATAAAAAATCGAAATTGAGACTCAAATTTTTTCCGAAAAAAATAAAATTTTAATTTGTTAGAAAATAACTTTAAAGTAAAATGTAGATTGATAAAAAAACATAAATTCCAAATTTCGAAACCCGAATATAAATTTCGCGACCTGAAAAAAATGAAGTCTACGTTTGTAAAAAACGGCTATTAGTGGATTACCGAAACGAGCATAATCCATTTGCAAGTTTAACCTTACCATTATCAATAATATGGACTACAGTCACAGTTTTTTTTTGATATTAAATTTACAGAAATTTCTGTATTGATTGAAAAAGAAAGTAGAAAAGACAATAGAAAATATTAAGTTTAAAAAACAATACCGCAGCTACAGACAGAATACCCTATAGCTTTTAAGTAGAGCCGTTGCAGAAAACCACACTTAAGTGTTGTAAAAGTGTTTTATGTATCTTTTTTTGACATTACAAAACTATATAAATGCAGCAATGGACATTGTAAAAAAGTATGTTAAGCGATCATATTCTTTTTTTAGTATTTACGTTTGCATTGTCAAGATCATAAAGATGACTGTAAAATCTTTGCATCTGTACATTTTAGTTTTTTACGATATTAGGTTTAAAATATACTTACAAAAACTTGTATGTGTACAAGTATTTATTCTTACAGAAATATTTGCCAGTTTTGTATTACAACTAAAATTTATCAATTTGTGTTTTTTATTCTCTTTAAAAATATGATAGCTTTTACCATTGTTTTTATGTGGATAAGTTGCTATTAAAGTAAACATAGAATCTTTACACATGCATAATAATATATAAAACATTTGTAAGAACATGCCTTTTGCAGGGTATATATACGCAAAGTATATCAGTCTGGTTGATTTTTTCCTAAAAATTTGTTTCGAGCAAATTGTTTAATTTGTATCGGTATATACGTCTTATGTATGTTACCGAAAAAAAATATAAACACTTGCCACGCAAAAAAAAAGAAACATAAAATACAAAAATTTCTCACAGATTTTGTAGCCATACACAAAATCAATCCCGAGCACGCCTCTGTCATACGGGGCCCTGCATGTGGTATGCATTTGTAACTCTTACGGGCGTCTGTAAAAAAAAAAAAACAATAATTTTCTTTACCTCTATTTTGTAGTTGTATTTTTTGTTTTTTGTGCAATTAACGCTGTCAAAAAGCAAAAGAGTATCCTAGCGACTTGTTTAAATGAAAGACCACCCTAACAGACCAATTGTATAAAACATGATACATGACAACTATGGTACAACTACATTAAAAAAAACAATTGAAACTAGATCCGCATAAAAACCGAATACGAAAATATTTGCAGGATTAAAAATACACAGATTTTGTGTACAATAATTGATACATTAAAAACCAAAAAGTAAAAAAAAACACAAAGTTTCAATGCGTAGGATTATATCGCTTAACATTTTTCTTTAAAATGTATCAAAGGAAAATTGTTACTGTATAACTATTTGTACAATAATTAACATACTGAAATACTTGTAAATATGCATGATGTACTCAAATAATAAATATTGAGTCACCATTATATTTATATTATAATTGGCTAAGACAAAGTTTAGTTAAATATGTTGACGAGCAATTATACGATAACTCTAAGTTATAAAAATGATGCTGCTTTGATAGGTTTTTTGACAATACAACATTTTATTTTTAATTGCGCAATATATATAAAAATGCCATGTAAAGGTTTTAAGGCTTTGAAACAATAATTTCAATATGTACTGTATATTAATGCTGTACAGGATGCAGTGTACGTAAACTTAAAAAGAGTTTACGTAATAAAATGCGCAAACAGTCGGTCTATACATCTTAATGTTTTTTCGAAATTAACGTATAAACTTATAGGTTAAATTGGTACCTCAATCTTTAAAACAGGTGCTTAAAACGACTACAAAAAAGCAAACAAAATATATACTGTGTTTACATAGCAAAGACAACCGTGCCATATGTTTTTTACCGTGTTATAGACATAGATAGACCATGTTATACAACTTTCAAAAGCCTAGAACAACGTACAACAAAATGCAAAAAATGTACGTTGAAAAAGAGATTGGTATAGTATTCTAAGAGCAAGGAAGATGGCAGGTAATCTTTTTCAGGAGCAAAGCGACGCCAGAGGCGAATAGAGGCCTATGACTGTAGCTCGAAGTTTATGACTGACGATCGTCAACAAAAGGGCTATCAAAAACATGATACGCAAAAGGCAGCTTACCGTGGTTTTCTTTATTGTTCAATCGATAGTGTGATATCTTACTTTCAAAAAAAGAGCAATATAAAATGTAAGAATTTTTGTAAATACGTCTGAAAAACAAAACAGAGACTTTTCCGTAGACATACAGCCACAGCCAACATCTGAGTTAAGCCGATTCGTGTGTTAATTTTGCGTAAAAATAGCAGCACTGATAAAAGATTAAGACCTGTATAGAACCATAGTTGGAACATAAAAAACCCTTAAAAATGAACGCAAACAACATATCAAAAAACTTTATAATATTTTTAAATATTTCTAATTGTATTCTTTCATATGCAAAATTGATAAGTGGTTTACACATTACTTTAACATCTTGCTTAGTAGAAAGCTGCTGTGCAGCAAAAATATATAATTTGAACAAATCAAAAACACGCTTTTAAACTTTAAATGATGGAAAAATATTATTTTCCCATAAATTCCTGTATGTAATGCAGCTTATTTTACTTTTTTTTTATTTGCTTGTTTTTTAAATTGGTTTCATTTACAAGAACAAAATTTATATTCCAAATGTTTATTTTGTAAGTAAAAGCTTTTTTTTTAGCTTTAAAATATGTGAGCTTCGAAAAAATACTAATGCAAAATACGTTTTAATTTTGCGCATTTGGCAATCTACACGTATTTTTGTATATTTTGGTAGATTCATAAAAACCCTAAGCATAAATATGTTTTCATTTGTATTTCAAAATAATTAAAGCACACATGAAGACTGTTTTAATACGGCTGCATGAACAACTGCTGCGTTTTTTGTGTTTATTTTGTATATTTATGATAAAAAAAACAGAAAAAATAAACATTTAAATTACATAAAATGCCATTCATAGTTATAAAAACCCGATAGTATACTTAGACTTTTGTAAGATATAATTTTTAAGTGCAAAAAGTAAGTAAACTGCAACTATCATACACTAAGCATGTATATATTTTTTATGTTGTTATAGAAACTGTATTCATATATTGCATTAAAAGCGTCTATAACATTCTGAACCTAGAATATATGTATAAAAAACAGGTCAAAAGAAATGGTTTAGATAACATAATTTTTTTTTGTTGTAAATAAGGTTTTTTAAAATTTATTCTGAATAACGATAAAAGTATATTCAAAATACAATTTAACTACAATGGTTAGATTTTTTCATTTGTAGATGTAAATGTTTTATATATATATTATACAGATGGGAATAATTTAGCGCTGATCACACAACTTGTAAAAACTATAAACATGAATGAAGACACAATAACATCAGTAACAGTTTTAAAAGTATTTGTTAAGATCAGTACGTAAGCATGACAATTATTCAAAGTCAACTATAACAAAAAAAAAGAAAATCATACTGTTTACCTTTAAAACAATTCCCTTTTTTTATTTTATTTTTATTTTTTGTTTTTTACGAAGAGGTATGAGGTCTTTTTTTAAACGCAAAATGTCCACTCCAAGAGACGACAATACCTTGTTTGTTTTACGTAACCTAAAAAAACAAGAACCGCTAAATTGCATCGCGTTTTGTATATATGTGCTATTTGCTATTAAAATAAAGAAAACCGATAGTAAAACTGTATCATTTTGTTTTTGTAATTAAATTTTGCACAACCACAATGTTTTTCAGGTTTAACAAGTATAAAAAACTATGATAATTATTTTTTACATGCTAGACATATAGAAAAAAATTTTTAAAAATGATTTATTAGTAACACCCGTTCATTATTTCTTAAAAAACACATTTTTTTTATTTTGACGCCAGAAAATATTTCGATTTTACTTCGTAGTTAAAATTTTTGATTTTTGCGTCTATACAATGTTTTAAAACTTTTCTGATAGTTAATTTTGTTTCAAAAAACCTCGTAAAAAATTATTAATGGTTTTTATGTTTTTTTTCTAGTAACCTTTCCTATAAAAAAGTAATATTTTTACGGGACCAAAAATTTTATGTTATAAAATCTTTTAGAATATGTAATTATTTAGAAAAATATAACACCCCCCTCCTCCCCCACCCCTTCCAAAAAACAATAAAGATACGCTGCTATCATACACTGACTATATGCGTATCAATGCTGTAAAAATACAATAGGTAAAAAAAAATCTAAAAAAGCTGCAATATAAGTAGAAATTATTTGCCTTACAGTTTTTTTTTTTAGTTTAAAAGTAAATTGTGTAGATTAAATCGTATACGTCAAAGCAATTTTTTTTTAAACATTCTTTACTCTTGTTGCAAACCAATAAACGAATAAGTACTATCAGCAGTTTTTTATGCTACAAAATGTGGAAAGTTGACATAAACATAAAAGCAAACAACCTAATTTGTAATCAAAAAAATATCTATATAAAACATAACATTTCAAGCATAAAGCAAGTTCTGTTGTACATTCATAATCTTTATTTTATAATTTAGAGTACTTTTGTTCATCTTTTTAACTTTAAACAACAATGAAAAGTATAAATTTATGAAAAAATTTTTGTAAGATGTTATATTTATAAAAGACAAAAAACTTAAGGTCCCATTTAAACAGTAATGTAAAAATTATAGAAAAATCGCATCCGAAATCGTAAGTTGAATATAAAAAAATAATTTTTATAGTAGTTTGGAACGTTTTTTTTACTGATTAATGTTTACATAAGTTTCATTTTTTTTTATTCTTGTCTGTTAAAACCTATAACTAAACGCGGTTATATAATTTTGCATAGTATTTTTGCACCAGTATTTACATGTAAAAAATGCAAACTATTATACATAATAAGTTAAAGATTTATATGTATTGTGTAACGAATTTGGATACGTTTATACTGCGTTAAAAAACCAATTAATTGCATTACTAAGGATAATTTGTGCATTTGTGTTTTTGTTTAGTTTTGTAAAGTTTAAACAATGTTTTGAAAGTGACGTGCATGTCTGAAAGCACTTTTGCTTTTAAAAATGAATACAAATTATGTTTTTATAAAGTTGTCTTTTTAAAAGTTTTTGAGTTATTGCATTCGATAAAAAAACGTAGATACTTTGTTGGTATGAACTTAACAATAACGAACAATTTTTAGGGCATACAAATACTAAAAAAATGTTTAAAGCTGCAAACGCCAGCACTTTTCTGTTTTTCTTTCAGTTTGTAATACAGTTGGATCTAGGGTTAATGAAAAAGACCCAAGTCCTTCCGAATAAAACAACAAACGGTAGGAGGTATTTGTTTTATACAGACTGATTGTTTTCAATAGCGACTCTAGTATGGATACCTTATTGTTAATAGTGCATTAATATATGACATATTGTTTTAATCCTCTGTAATTTTTAATTTATTAGATATGATAAAAAATTATTGCGTAAAATGAAGCTTATACACATAAGAAAATATACAAACTACCCTTTTAGGCATAACCATATTATATAAAAGATTAAAGCACAGTAGATATGTATGTTTTACAATTCATTCGTTTAAGATTAAGCAGCTAAGGCAAAAACCGCAAACGCAGCACAGCTGTAACTTTTTGGTAATGTAGTTTTTTACACAATTTAATTGTTTTTGTGTTGTTTTTTTTGATATTTTTGTTATATCTGTAGTTCACAGATTTATAGTAGGCATTAATCCCTATGCATTTAGATGTTATCGAATAAATATACAATGAAGCTCAAAATAAGGCCATGCTGATAATGAGCAGTTTTTTTGCTACCATATAAAACGTAAATGCATCTATTGCAAGACGAATGTTGTAAAAGCGTCACAACAATACTGTCTGAAATACAAATACTGAAATGCTAGCTATTTCCATACTTTATTACTCATCATAGCTGTAAAAAACTCTTTTATATTTTTGCTTACAATTTTTTGCCAACGGAAACATTATGCTTTATTTATGTTTATATACAAATTCAGTTAGGGTATCTGGTTTTAGGGATAGTAAAACTGTCAATAAGCCATGCGTTATAACCGAAATATCAAACTATACTTTTTTGCAATTACGTTTTTTGTAAATTTTTTTTTATATGTGCACCTTTTATAAACCTCCATTTTGTATAGAATAATCATTGTTAAAACCATAAACCCATATATAACAAATTTATGAAATATACTTGCAATATATTAAATCGAGTACAATAGTTTTTTTATTTGGTTTACAACAATAGTCAGCTTAGCCATTGCGATGTTTTTTCTTCTGCGAATATATTTGCAAACTTTACCTTATGTTAAGGGTTCATTTTTCACAAGCAGAAAAGGCCATAGGGCATAAAGTTACTATGTTTAAAAAATATATACATAGCAGCTGTATTCTTTAACGTATTTTTATTTTATAAAAAAGTATTTAAAAACAGGTGTAGTTGTTTCTATATACAAAATTAGTTTTTTACGTTTTGTGGGCTTAGCGCCGTATCAAAAAAAAGTAGTATTTATACTTTGAAAAGCAAATTTATGAATAAGATTGACATTTTTATATAAAAAAAATAAAATTGATACAAAAAATCTCTTATTTATAAATTTCAAGTTCTGTATTTTCATTATAAATATACGTAAATGCATATAGAAAAGAAAAAGCTGCAAAAAAAAACAATAAAATGGACAATCTTGTGTGATGTACACCAAAATGCTCTACACTAGGTAAATGCGGAAAATAAATAAATCGTTGTATAAAAAAAAAAGAAGACTTTGTATTTATGTGTAACATTAAAACAAAAAATATTGCCTCATGTTTGATGAATCGCCGTAAAAAAGTTAGCATTGACTTTTTTTTGATTTATAAATGTAAACTTATATGCTAAAATTAAAATAAAAATGCGGAAAAAAATGCGTCTTTAGATAAACAAATAACATATCTGATCAAAAAGTAACTACAGGCCATAATTTACTTGACCTTTAAACAAGACGAAAATACAAAAGACACTAAAAAAGGTTAAATATTATATTTTCCAGTCAGATCTAACGTTTATAAAATTTAAATTTGTAGAAATATTGCAAAAAAACTCAATTAATGGTTACTAGAAACATTCAAAAAGACAATATCAAATTTTCCAGACAAAATATAACCAAGATTTTTAATAGCAATTTCATGTAAAAGAATTTTGAGCGATAATGATTCAAGGGGAAAAAAGTGTTCCACAAAACGGCTATACGAAATGGGATTCTTTTTAAAAACGGTAATCAATCATATAATGTCAATACATATGTAATACATTTTTTATCGTTCTTTTGGCGTGTTCTAAAAAATTACAGTTACTTCGGTAGTAAGATTATGAAACAATACTAAATCGTTACTAAAAAAATATTTTCTTTTAGTTTGGTAGTAATTATAAGTTATCAAAAGCAGTACCAGTTGACTTTGAAAAAAAAAAATTTCCTTTTCTTGCTTCTAAAGCGAATATTATAACTCTTTAGACAAAAAAGACCTAAATTTTATTTTTAACTTTATCGCCAATAACGAATACAAATAAACACATAAATACCTTAGTATCGTTGATGCACTGGTTAAAATATATACTATTTAGTTGAAATGTTCCTTTTTATGTTATTTGATTTTTTTATAATTATTATATTTTTACGTGTAACCCAAGGACTTTCTATGTTTCGTTTCTTTATAGCCATATGACTGCTCGTATTCGGTTTGGTTTTGTAAACAGACAAAACCGCAAACTTTTGTTTCCAAAAGGTCTGGCGGCGGGTTACGGTGCGAGACACAAACATTTTTGCCAAAGTGGATGCTAAAATAAATTTGTATATTTTTTTTCGTTTATAGGTGAGAGAGTGACGGGGATATATGTTACTAAAGCGTTTTCATTATTGTTCGTTGCAAGTTACCTCTATCAATGCTTCGTTTTTTGTGTCAATCCTCAATGTGAATATATACTTATTTGCTTATGAGTTTAAACATTTACTTTTATAAACAAATGCGTCATGAGAGGGAAAAGTTACAATAGATGCAAAGAATGTTTGCTTTTTTTTCGCAACCGGGATCCTTGACATCTGTCTCCATTATCTTCCCTCGTATCGCTACATCTTGTCAGCTCTAAGCGTGCTACGTTCTCGGAGAGCGATTCTATTTTTTCTGTTTTGTTACATTCGTATTTTACTTTTTTATCAGTCGCTTATTGTTCTTCTCGTTTGATATTATTGACAAAGACCAGCATCCTTGTATCTGTCCTTTGGTTTTGCTTGATTTTTTTTTTTTTCATTCCACGATACAACGAATATATTTCTCCTAAGTATTGTTTTCCTTTAAAATCGTATTCTCTTTTGTCTGAGCTGAGTTGGTCCTCTGTCAATTGGGTTGGTTGTCTCCGTTGTCGTAAAGGCCTTCCGCTTGTATTTTTGTAGTTTTGTTATTGGTTGTTTTAAGCCAGCTTTTGCCCTTTTGATGGCTTTTATTCCCTTTGTTTACTTTAATTCGTATCTATTCTAACACATACATAAGTGCCATTACTTTGTATTTTATTCTCTACTATCTTCATTTATATCTTCCCAGTGCCTTTAATGCCTGTTTTTGTTACATCCGGATAATTCGATTTTTCTTTTTTTTCGGGTTTAATTGTGATGTTCAATGCTGTTTCTATGACTTTTCTTGTATGTCCTGCGTACCATGTGTGTCGTGGCGACACTTGAATCTTTTACATTTATCGTTGCTTAAAATTCTGTCAATGTTTTTTCTCGTTTCTACTAAATTATGTTTCTTTGCAGCGTCGCTTAAAAGATAAGATCCTACTTCTGTTTAGTGTGATACTTAAAAGAAACCTAGCCAGCATGGTCATGTTTATAACAAAAAAGTGTTTTGCTACAGTACGACATCACCATCGTCTAGATATATTGCCATATTTATCTTCATTACTGTGGTTTTCTGTTCCTTTCTTCTTTTGAACATTACTTTGTCATGGAATTCTTAAATACGTTACATTATTGCCCTGAAAGATTCATTTTATCGCTGGACTAAAGACTGCATGGCAAATAAGGCCTACGTTCATATGCAATTCAAAGGGGCTAAATCTACTATTCTCTCGCCACTTAATGTTATAATGAAACGCGATTACTGCCATATACTCATTTTAATTATCTTTATTATCAAATACTGGTGCTGGTAGGATACCAATCACTGTCCCTGTTGGTTTTTTCTAGCAGACCATTAGTCTGAAGGCGTTAAGATGTGCTGATTTTCTGGCTGATGTGGCAAAATCGCATAATTTCTCTACAAGCTGGTTTTTAAATTCCCATTATTGTCTGAAAAAAAAATGAATATGCATCCATGTTTCAGATATTTTGTCTCATATATTAATTTTGCTACCTCTTCGACTGTTTTAACTGGTATTACTGTAATTGTGATGAACTTCGTTTAATAACCCTACGGCAATACAAATATATTTGTGCTTTTTTGCTAAAGTTGGGAATAATCCTAGTAAATCTGCAACGACCTTTTAAACGCTTTACCGATTAAAAACGGAATAGTGGGTGTTGACTTTCTTCCCTTGGGTTATACACTTGGCATCCCCGACAGTTTGCTATGCCTCTGACCGTGTAGTCTCTGTTTTTATCCCATGTGTACAACTACTGCAACTTTCGATGTTGTGTAAGAAAAGGAGTGTCCCAATGCCACACGGCGTTCTTTTATTAGATTCTCGTCATCTTTCTCGTTACCTACAGTATTGTATATTTCTATCTGATTACTGTTTGAACTAACTGGCTTTTTTCTGAAAGCATCAGCTGCGGAGTGTTGCTTCAAAGGCTCGTGGATTTTATTAAAATCGTTTTCTTTGAGCGTCATTATTAAATTCATATATTTTTTTATGTCTTTCTTTGAATTTTCTTTGAAAGTAAGTGCACCGTTTTCTGTGTATACATTAAATTTACAACATGTCAAAAAGCAGTCCCTTATCTTCAATGTGAATATTAAACTTAACATTTCCAGTTTATAGGGGTTCTGTTTTTTTATACTTCAGTAGTCATTCTTATGGAATATGATATAACTCCTTTACGCATATCCTTATGCTGTTGTGTAAGTTTGCAACCTAGTTTATTCAGCGAAGCTGCAATCGTGCCTCGGAAAGCTAGGTCAAATCTTGGTAATGCCAATATTGGTTCTTTCATTAAAGAATTTCAATAGTCCGAAATGCTACGTCTTGCTCCTCACCCCAAGTATAGTTTATGTCTTTCCCTAGCAGTTTGTTAACTGGGTACGCTATGCTTGCGTAATTTCATATAAACTTTATGAAATAATTTCCTAATCCTATAATTTTTTGTCCTTGCTTTTTAAGGGATGATCTTCGATAGTTCTGTATTGCTGTACCCCTTTTGTTGTACTGATTTTAATTCCTTCTTTGCTTTTCACGTAACCAAAAAAAAAATGTGTTCTCTTTTTTGAACAGTTCGCTCTTAGAGTAGTCGCGCTTTCGGCTATTAGAAGATATTTTCTGCAGGTTCTTTATTTCGTATAATATGTGATTATCTCTATTTTTTCAGTAGACAATAATATCGTTCATATAACCCATGCCGAACTCCCAATTATATTCCTTTAAACGCCTATTTATCATCCGCTGGAATGTAGCGGGTACATCTATTAGCTCACAGAACATTTAACTAAATTCATACAAATGTGTGTGGTCTCTGAAAGGCCATTTTATATCGAACTCCTTCTTTTATTATTTGTCAACATCCATTTTTAAAATCTAGTTCCGTAAACATTTTTGCTTCTGCCCAATGCATCCGTAGTAGTATCCATGCGTGACTATGGAAATGAGTTATTGTATTGATACTTAATATAATTGCCTATAATCCCCACACATCCTTCTATCACCTGTTTTCTTCTTCACCAAACAAATAAGCATACAAATGTAGCTAATCGATTCTTGTATGTAGCATGCGTTGAGCATTTTCTATTTTTGATCCTTGACATAGGCTTTGTTCTTTGGTAGTAGCCTATAAGGATAGCATGTTATTCATGGCTGTTCTGTTGTCAGTATAATGATGTGTTCTGTCAACATTTCTTTTTTCCTTATTCTCGTCTTAATAATTATCTCGAGCCAATCAGTAAATTCTTTTTTTAAGTTACTTTTGTTGTTCCAACATTTCATTATTTCCACGTTCCTTTTATCGTTTAATTTTCCTTGAGACTTTATAATGTAAGCCCTTAAGTACTTTCTGTAAATTTCCTAGTTTTGCACGCAACTCGACTACCAAATATTTTCTTTTCATCGTTTGCTTTGAACGCGCGGTCTGGGGGTGTATGCAAATCATGACAGCCGTGGGTGAGCTGCTTTGTATTCTTTTTATTCTGTTTTTCAATCGTAAGTACCTCGTCTCACTTTAGTGCACTGAAATCAATATTGTCGTGTTAAAACGTTACGTTCTGATGTTGTTGTGTTTTGATAACTGTATGTTGTTTCGCGTAGCAAGCGTGTAATTCTGGTCGTTTTTTCTTGCACATTTTTTCAGCCCCTCGCGTTTCTTTCTTGTCAAACACAATTTACGAATTTTATTTATCTCGTTCTTATAGATTATTCATTTCATTGTCTTGTATATCTTTTGTGCATCTATATTTGCATTTAAAGTTCATTCCGTCTAATGGTTCCTTTCGCAGTTTCTTTCAAGACTACCCTTTCACAGTCAAAAACGTTTCTGTTTATATTTATAAGTATGTTAAGTCTTCTTCCTGTCGTTTGATGCATTCGTTATTTGCATTGTTACGCTTGATTGCTCTTTTATGCATATAGCAAACCCAATTTTCTGGCTAAGTCTTCCGAACTGACGCTGAAATTTGCGCCCGTATCGTAACTGTCTCTATATATTCGCTGTTACATTAACTATGGTTTTACAAATGTCAAATTGTGTGGACTGATTCGGTTCTTATGTTCTTATAGAATTTCTCACTGTGATCTATGTGTTTTTTTATTATCAGAGCTGCTATGAATCGTTCTTCGCGACAGTGTCTCTTAATATATAGTAGTCAGGATAATTATTCACTATGGATTATAATTCCTTACTTAGGTCTTTTATGTTATTCGTGTAGTATCTAATTTTTTTTGAAATTTATTTCCGAATAATTTTTGGTAATAGTTTAATTTTTGCTATCTGTTGTACAGTTGTTTGTTAAATCGTATGAAGGGTTTGTATCTTGTTTCTTTTTCTCTATGACCTTGTGTGCCTATGCTACCAAACTTGCGGCAAAATCGGGTGATATGTTCCTTTTCTTGGCAATTTATACATATTATTGTGCTTTTTCTAATGGTGTAGTTCTATCCTTGTATCTTATACACTCCAAGCGTCAGATTTTCCAATTACCATATGACTAATGATGTGTCGTCCTCTCTTTCGTTTTGTTGTCCGCGTGTTTTTCCTCGTCTTCACTAATTTCAGTATCTTGTTTAGTCATTTGTACTAGTTCTCTTAGATTTGAATATACCAATTTGTCTCTTATATGAAACCCATAGTTTTACTTTATGTTTATCTTCTATAGATTGCAAAAATTTGTTTGTACGAGTACATCTTCGGATAACTTAGCGTCTTTTCCTAACGTGTTTATTTCATCCGCATATGTATATGTCCTCTTTTCCTTTAATTGTCTTCTTTATAAAAACTTCCTCATTGAAACTGCCTTGTTCACCAATTGAACCCTGAATATCCTTTCATTCGTATGCAAAACTGTAGCCATGTTTTTAGTTGTTTCTCTAATTCGTCCACGTTTTTTCCCGCGTACCCTCTGAAAAATTGCAATGCGATACGGTCGTAGATTCTGTCTGTAAATTCTATGTAAAGATTTCGACGCCTATAAATTACAGTAATCCAATCCGTTTATGACTCCTTTCTATGTCCACTAAATATCTCAATTTTACAGCTAGGGATACTGATGTTTTTCTTCTCTGATCATCGTCTGTCCCGTTTACTTCTCGCCATCATTTGTACAACAGTTTTTTCTTGCATTTTGTCAGCAAGCCTCTAGCCGTACGTGCTGTGCTCTGACTCAACTTCGTATACTGCCATGACCATATCATGACCGTTTTGATATCTTTTTGTGCTCTTTTTTGTGTATTTTTTTTCGCCTTCATTTCTTGATCGCTTCT
>JAQFYM010002598.1:0-22759 GCA_034694785.1 Agrenia bidenticulata
GTCATTACACCTATAGGTGTAATGGGGAATTTAGTCATTACACCTATAGGTGTAATTTCTTTTTTAAGGGTTAAGAAAACCTTTATTGCTATAAAAGATTTGGTGTCTACCCAACAACATATATTGATAGATAGAATATACAGTTTTAAAGTATAACTTTTATGGATTATAAGCCGTACGTTCTTTTTTATATATATTAAACTGTAGGCAAAACGCAAATTTTATTGATATTGAACAGTCAACTGACCTTTTAAGCATACATATTTTTTTCACGAGAATTGTTAAAATTTTATTTTTTGAAAATAGTAGGTTTCCCATATTTTCACTGGGCAATTTTTTTTTCGAGAATAAATCGCATACGTCACATTAGATTTTTTTTTGGACACGCCATTTTTTTCCTATTTTATAAATCCCTTAAAATGATCGGAATCGATACAACAAGAATTTATGAGCAAAAAAATCTATACAAGGGTCTCGAAAAAAATTGAAGTAATCTTTAAAACTATATTGTGTGACTATTGAGGCAAAAAATCATATCAAAAGCCTTTCTGATAACTCAGTTACACAAATAGAAGTGCAAAAAAGCATTGCTATTATAAAGCAGCAATTGTTAAACGCTATGTATTTAGCAACAGTAGACTTTTTTTTCTTTAATTTACAAAACAGACTTGACAGAACACAAAAGACACAGGAAGTAATACAAAAATAGTTGGACTAAAACTATACCATAAGACATAATTACCGCGCTATCCATAAAAAACCTTTTTACAACCTTTCCAAATAACTTTACACACTTGGACACAATAAACATCAGACATATGATGCAAATATAAAACTAAAAACTGCATGAGTTAGATAGAAATTTTATAACCTACTCAAAGTAGTTTCCGCTACATAATGCACCTGACAATATAGATAGGAAAGAACAAAATTTTGCAATTGAGGAATTAGCATTATGCTATCACAGACTTCCTTATAACTTCGTACTTTTCTGTTACTAACTGTAATACTGACACATTTTTATCTGTATTTAATAAGAATATAAATAACATCCACCCCGATTTTATGCTATTGTCTGATTGAAAGGCCTTCTGTTACTGAAAAATCAGGCAATTGTATATCTTTTGGGACAAATTACAAAGAACAAAAATATAAATATTATATATATACTATGTTTTTTTCATAGAATCTTTAATCATTGCGAGACCATATAAATGATTTAAAGATTATACCAAAAGTTTGTAAGAATGAATAGAAGCAATTACAAATTCGCCAACAAAACGCAAATATCCTACTCAAACCGGATATCTTATAGGATGGTAACAAAGAAACGCAATGGGGTACGCATTTTACTAGTTCGCTTTGTATTTGTTACCGACAAATTGTACTTGCCTAGGCAAAATGACAATCAAGCTACAGATGATTCGTGTTTAAGTTCTAAAATACGAACTTATCTAACGACAGTACACTTTGGCTCGCAGAACATTTTGCCGGATTCATATACATTAAATTTTAGTAAAACGTTTGAAAAAACAATTAAAGACTTTAAATCTAAAAAGAAGAAAGAAGGCTGAATTGTTTTTTTTCAGTGGGTTTAAATTAAAGTTATACATTTGGATCAATACAGGTTTTTCTAGTAAATATTGTACTCCTCGAAGCCTGTGATTTACAGGCAAGTGAACAAATTGCGAGTACGAAATCAATATTTTTTTGTATATAGAACTAGCTGATACAAGACTATATAAGACCAAATTTTAGACTTAAATTCAGGGTAGTCATCTAACTCTGTCTTTACACCTTTTATGATACAAAAAAACGTACTTGCATATGCACCACTACCTAGTTGTTTGCTAGAACTAACCTGTGCAAATTATAATTGCCATGTAGCGCTGATCTAACCAATTGACCATAAAAAATATACCGATGCAATTATCTGATTTTAAAAAAATCATACTATGCGAAAAGTTAGTTATTCGCTTTTAATAAAAAATCTATAATATTTTTTTTTATTCATAAAAATCTACTTGCAACTACCGGCCCAATTGGCACATTTTATATTTATAATAACGTTTTAAGTACAAAAGTACAACATCATATTTAAGAAATATTACTTTTTTCGCGTATTTTTAGTTGCAAGTATTGTATTGATAACCAAAAAAAACATGCATGCCTCTGGCTGTATCTACGTCACGACCAGCTTTTTATTACTCAATTTATATATTTTATTTAGTATTTTGTAAAATATTTAAGTTAAAGTTTAAGTAAAAAAAAACTTTTGTGCAAAATCGAAATTTGTATTTCTATTTTGCCCTTAATGATGTTTATTAAATATCGACACAAAGTTTTAACAATTTCATACATAAATTAATTTATTTTTAAAATTCACATTTTTCTTTCATTAACAGCAAAAAAAACATCAGACAATATATCAGATTTGTTTTTTTTATTAAAAAAAGTAAATCAAAAAATTCTTATAATTTTTTTACTGCTAAATAGCTGCTTCAATTACAATAATAATTTGTCTTTTGAATAATTTATAAAAATGAAGTAAAGTAAAAAATTTACAGATTTAATTTTTTTTGTCGCGTATATATCAAAAAAAGGGGTCTATTTACAGGTACCTTTTACATTTTTTTTTCTTTTTAAACAGTTTATAAAATTTACGCATAAAAAGATAACGCTGCATAACTAATGTAATCGTCACATTATAGACAAAAAACTTATATAACGGCAGTTTATTGTAGCTAAGCGGCTTTTTTCAGTACCAACATGAATAAGATAATAGATTATTGTTTTTGAAAATGGAATAAGTTATTATATTACTTGTTTATTGCAACAAAAAAGTTTATAGTTTATGTCAAAAGATAACGCAAAAGCCTCTTTTTTATTTATGCAGTTTGTAAATACCTTTTTTAATATAATACCGCGTTGTTTACATTTTTAGTATAGTATGGTAAAAATTACAGCAATTTGGGTCCAGTTAGCAGCCGGAGTTGCATTTTTGGGGGCTCAGGGGCACTTTTTTGTCTGAGTCCTATGAATTTAATTTTATGTGTAGCAAGCTGAAATAAATTTCCGTTTTATTTGTATTAATTGCTAGTAATTAAAACCAAGTACAGCTAGCCTAAAAAGCAGGAAGAAATGAAATTTTTGGTTGCGTATATTTATTATTTTTTATATTGTAAAAAACAAAAAAAAATTAAATATTTAATGCTATGGCTAATTGTCAGCGAATATTAGAAACAAGATGGTCGAAATTAATATGCAAAAAATTAATTGTAAAGATTATTTATAAAAATGGTAATATTTTGCTTTTTAGCTTACCTTGCGGTTTATCAAAACATATGTTTAACACGATATATGGCAAAATCTTTGTTTCCGGCTGTACTAATTTATACTTATATGTAAAAATAGATTTCAATAATAACAATTTTTATTTAACCAGCACATAAATCCCCACTAAGATTTTTATTTATACATGAATATATTCATTACAATAAATAAACCAAAAAAAGCATATATTTTGCTTAGAGATATTAAGCGCTACAATGCGACTCAAACGCGCATATATGATCTTGCAATTGATACGTGTTTTTTTATGGCTTATATACAAAAAATTATAATTTAAAAACTGAATGTGTACGTAGTACGCAGATGTTTGTTTTGTTATACAAACGCCACACCATAATTTAAAAGTTCCCGTATTTTTGTTTTGTCTTAAGAACTGCTTTTCAAAAAGAGGTTAACCATAAGAGTTTATTTTTTTCGTGTGACTGCATGTACTCAAGGCTTACTTTCCAGTTCGATAATCATAGATTTTTCTCGCTAATATGCTATTTGTATATATGTAACGGGCAATTAAAAAACCAGGCATTTACTATTATGCCAAAAACATTTGGCAATGTATTTTTATTTCGGTATTTTATATAAATTTCCCGAATACAAACAAAATGCCTAAGTAAAACAAATTGCCTAGGCACTATATTATATATACACAATCTCTTTAAAACAAAGGAAAAAAAGACAAAAGTACCCATTTTTGTAGAAATAGTAATAATACTTTAAGGTAAGAGAATAAAAAACAAAAATTATTTTTCTGCTTGCAAAATGCAAAATTACCCATTATCAAGTAAAAATACTGAACAAAAAACAACCGTATAAAATTGAATGCACGAAATAAATAAAAAAAACAGTATACAAATAAATAAACATTACATAAATTCCGAAATTTTTTATAAAATGTTTACATATTTTATATTCCTAAAATTCAACAGCAAACTAAAAACATTACCGCAGAAATTACAAAACTACAACATAAAACTTCAAATTTTTAAGATTCATGCTTTGCACAGATTTGATAAGTGTGAATCAGAAGTAGGGATGTCACACCCAGCATCAAAAAACTCCGAGATAAAAAAATTCGTATTTTATGATCCCGGGATTCGGGACCCGACACACAAGAAAGCATAAAAATGGCTATAAAATCAGACACGAACTAACGGGTAGGGCACTAGGGGCATGTGCCCCGAAGCCCCCGGCTTGGGGGGCCTCAAAAAAATATTAATTCATACAAACGTTTATACAAGAAAAAATTCTTGTCAATATGTCATGAAAAGGTAACTATTTGCATTTTAATTTATAAGGTAGTCAGAAGTATTTTTTTGTTTGGATTTTGATTTGCATTATGTGTTACTAAAAAACTATTGGAAGATAACATTATCGATATTTGGGGGTGAAACTTACTAGTGTGTGCACTTTACTGCAATTACTAATAAATATACTGTAATTTTGTATCCGTAAATTTAAAAATATGCATTTAATAATACATAAGTGCAAAAAAGTGTTCGCAAACAATATTAATTGGCAACAGTATATAAATAATAGATAATCTAACAATTATAATCTTTTATTTGGCCTAAAAAACATGTAAAAATACGAAGGCAATCTTATGCCTTGTGCATTATGCATTATCTAAAAAAGTCACTGTTATACTGGGTCTTTTGATATACAAACATGACAAACCATAGTTTGAGAAAAAATATATATTTTGGTCTTTATATATTCTTAATGAAATAAAACCACAAAAATTACATTGTTTGCTTTTATGGATAAAAGAATCCATTTTTTGAAATGACTGCAGCCTGAAATTAGCTATAAAGTTGTAAATATTTTGTAATGCTACACGACTCGAACAATTTTTCAACAAAATACTCTGTTTGTAGTCAATCAACAACAATATATAATAAAAACAGCAAAAAAAAAATGTGTTGGTTGCCCTGTATTTTTGAACTTTTGGAAATGCGAAAATTTTTTTTTTGAGTCAGGTAAAAAAATGCATGGTGTAATAAAACTATGTACAAAATAAGTGCGTGTGCATTGTTTAAAAGGGTGTAAAAAATGCAAAATGCACCTAAATGCAGTCATTTGTGACAGAGACAACTACTAACTAAACGGGTAAGAAATGATTTTCATGCACAAGATGTTTTTTTGGGTAAGAATACAATAATGATAATACAGTATATATAAGGGCTTTGCATGCAAAACCACCTGCTCATTCTAGATCTCCACGTACCCAGTTAAATGTTATAATATTAATGCAAACTTAGCGTTCCTTGCGTAAGGGAAAGCATAAAAAATAAACTTTTTTTTTCTGGCATTTATAGGTAATATATTAGTTGATTTTATACCAGCATAATATATATATTGAGTTTATTTCGTTATTTTTTATAATTTGTATTTTTATATAATGTAAGCAGTAAAATTTTCCAACAAAAATAGTTTCATTGCCTTGCAAAAAGAACACAGTCTTTTTTTCGCAAAAAAAGCATTTAAAAGATATAGTCCATAAATTGCGTTTTTTTTTTCTTGTTTTAATGCTAGAAACAAATTAGCATAAATCAATGCGATACATAGACCGATAAAAAAGGAGCTTTATTGCTTGTCATACAGCTTCTATTTTTTTGATGTTTTAAGATATCAAAGCATATGATCTGTATACAGAAAAAGTATTCGAATGAGGCCTTAATAAAAACACATATTTTAAACCACAATATATGTAAAAGAGAGGTCCCCTCCAAAAGAAAGTGCCCCTGGGCCCCAAACTTGTTAGTCCGCCCCTGTATAAAATGTACAAAAAAACGCAAAAATGCTATAAAACAAAATACAAAATAAAATTGCCTTTTTAAGTGGCAAATTACGGTTGGATATCCTGCAGCCTGGGTAAAAACAGATAGAGAAAAAATATAAAAAAATCGATAAATGCAAGAATTGATACTTTTTTTAAAACGACTAATGTGGTTTAACGTGTGCACAAAAACACAAGCAATATTTCAAAGCACCAAATACAATATAACAAGATAGTCTTACTTATACGGTAGAATTTTTCTATGCATAATTCTTGTCGTTTACTCGTAATACTATAATAAAGTCTTGTGGTAATACTTTTATCATATTATAATCCCTGGTCTACTATTGCATAAACGCAATTACATACAACAAATACGATTGTAAAATAAAAAAGGCTTATGAGCAGCAAAAAACACTTAAACTTAATTTTTTGTGATTGTACACAAGTTACAACTGTATATATGCCTTTTCGTTACATAAATATGTCACCTTAACTTTTATTTTTTACGCAAGTAAGAACTTAAGATATCATATCTTTATTCCGAAATATTCCGGGATGAAAAAAATCACAAAAAAAGCCGAGATCCTAGGATCCCGGGATCACGCTGAACGGGATGTGACATCTTAGCACTAAAAGCCATTTTTACTAACTATTTTGGATCAGGAGATAAATATGCATACAAAGAATATAACACACTAGATTATATCTATAAAGCAACCGGACAAATGCTTAGTAAATGCAATATGTAGTGGTCAAATTGCATAAAATCAATATAGTTACCTTAATTTGACCGTTACATAACTGCATATCTTGAACCTATAAAAAAACAAAAAAAATACCTATTTTATACTTGACAAAAAAAACACGTAATCTAAAATCCGCAGCCACAGAAAATCTAAAAATCCGGGATAAAAACATATGGGTTAACTTGTAGCAAGTCAGTTATATCAAGCGGTCACAGATAATAGTCCATACACGAAAAAACTTTAAAGATCCTAGATTTTGTGTTATTCCTCTCATTTTTCTTTGAGGAGTAAATTGTTAATAATGGTGATACAGATAAAAATGTAGTTGTATGTTTTAACTATTTTTTACTTTAGCCAAGCCATTTTAAAATATAAATAGAAAGATGATCTATCTTGATGCACCCTTTGCCGCGTAAAATTACATCAGTGTATTTATAACCGAAGTACGATAAGATGCCACATACAGCTTTATACAATATGGATTTTACACTGACAACGTTGATAACCTTAAACTGAACTTTTTAGTATGAAAGCTAGATAAAAATTGATTTTATAAATTTAAAAACAATAGTACTACGTGACAATAAATAAGTGTTGATTAAGGCCTTTAAACATTTAAATTTAGGATGATCTAAAAATTGACGTCGCCATGTAACTTTAAATCTGAAAAAGACTAAAACGGGAAAACAATAAAAATAAAAAATGAACGGCAACGTAGACTTTTTCGACTCTTAAAATACTATCATAGTATAGCAATTGTTAGCAGCCGTTTTAATTTTTTAGTTAAAGTCGATATATGCAAATCGCAATAACCATGGGTATGTTTGAAGCGCTTAACAGGTTTATGGAATTTTTAACAAAAAAATTAAATTTGTATAGTGGAATCATTTAGGTACTAGGTTTGTTGCTTACAATATAAATATTCCAAGAAATTCAAAACAAGGTTTCCAATATTTTCTGGAAATACAGAAGAAAGCAGCGTAAATGCTTTTTTTTGTGCCAAATAAACCTGAAAACCAAAAAAATGCCAGAAAACGTGCATTAGAAGTTATACTTGCCTTTAAAGTTTTATGCATGTAGAAAACCAATGAGACGTTTCTACATGTTGTAAATTTTTTTATGAAAGAACTTTAATTCATAAGATGTTGTGTTGAATTTTGGCGCATCGTGAGTATTTGTAAATAAAAGCATAAAAATTTATTAGTGCTTTGTATTCCATTAAGGCTTTGTTTAATTCTTATATCACACAATTTTTCTTTAAGTCGTGTACGAATATAGAGAACCCATGTTTTACCCCATAGTGGATGCACCCCAAAAAAGGCGTACAAGGAACACGCTAAAGAACGTTGTCTAAAGCATTACAAGTACAAAAAAACAAAGCGCCGAATTAAACAGTCAACATAAACCTACAAAGTATTTTTATAACAATTTTGACGGAGGAGACAAAAAACAATACATGATGATTATGTACTAAAGGGTGAAATATGATGTCAGATTTTTACGATCAAAAACAAATCATTTTTGGTATTCTTAAACAATTTTGTGCGTTTTCAGTTTCTAAATTTCAATTTTATTTTGGAGTTTTCCAATTGTTTTTTTGTAAAGTTAATACGGTGTTTTTTTAAGTCGCAAAAGCACTACAAGCGTTAATGTTATTGAAAACAATAAGATTGTGATGTACTTTGTGGTTTTTTACACATGTTTTTCTATAGTTTTTGATATGTTTTTTGATTCTTTAAATATGATAAGTATGCTTTTTTTATATTTATTATCGTTTTTTCATATGATTATAAAAGCTTGTCAATGCTATTACTTTGCTATTGCATTTTATAAATATAAATAAAATATTCGGGTTTTAAAAAGTTTTCGGAATTTATATAATGTTTATTATTTTGTATAGGTATTTTCTCCATTTATTAAATGCATTATAATTTTATTGGGTTGGTTTTTTGTTTAGTATTTTAGTTGAAAAAATGCCAAAATTTGCATTTTTTATATGAAAAAAAACGATTTTTGTTTTTTATTGCCTTACCTTAAAGTATTATTGCTATTTCTACAAAAATAGGCACTTTTCTTTTTTTTTACCTTGTTTTATACAGATTGTGTATAAATAATCTATTGCCTAGGCAATTTGTTTTACTTGGGCATTTTATTTTAGTTTAGGCAATTTATAAAAAAAACCAAAATAAAAATACATTGCCAAATGTTTTCGGCATTTTATTAAATGCCTGATTTAATACATTGCCCGTAACATATATATAAATACAAAACAAAACAAAACGCTCATTGATGCTGTTTTTTAACGATAGAAGTTTTTTTTAATGCTTTTAGTTGAAGGTAAAAAGAATAAAGAAAATGCGTTGTAAAGTAAAAGTGAGCAAAATTTCGCTGCTACACTTATTCTTCTTTAAGTATTCCTTTATATAATTTTTTTACCAAAAAAAAAATAGTAATCATGTCATTAAAAAATCTAGCCGATTAGTTTTTTTATTTAGCATATTTTTGCATATCAATTTTGACAAAATTTAAAAATAAAATGTATGCTTGCACGTAAATTTACGGCGTTAGAAACTTGTCTTTTTTGTACATGCAAAATATAGGTTTTCTTATTGTGTTTTTTTTAAGAAAAAATTTACGACTCACTCAAATAATTTTTCAAGGCCTCTGTGAGCTGCGGCACCAGATCCCACGTCCCCAGAAAAATTATATAAACCGTCCCTGTGTCTAGTGGCGTGCCATTTGGAGAAGAGCGGGACAGGAGGTCGCCCCCGCCTTTACTTCGGAAAAATTTATAGGCCCGAATCTAATGATGGGGTGTCTTTTTTTTGCAGAGATCCGCGTTTTTAATAATTTAATTGTTATTTTTTTTATATTATTTTTTTTAAAAGAGAATATTTGCGTTTAAAACACCTATAAATAATGTTTTCAATCATAGTTTTTTTAAAAACACATATACCTACCATTTTTCGCTTTTTCAAAGCACGCCTCTGCAAGGTTCAGCTATGATTGACGTATTTTCATTTAAAAATCTTAGATTTTACAAATTTAGATTTTAGGCACAAAACAAATAAAATAATGATCGTTTGGCAAGCCAATGTATATAATTCTCTATAGAGAAAAATACTCGAAGAGACGTCTTGTAACAGGCCAACATATTATCATAAATTTTTGTAGCATATGGGTAAAAAACAATAAAAAAGGATTACAAATGAGAAAAATTCAAATTTTATTAAAATAACGTTAAACAGGCAAATTACTAATTTAAATATATAGATTAAATATAAGTATTTATAAACCGGCAAGTAACGATCTTATCACTCATTGCGGTT
Source organism: Agrenia bidenticulata (assembly GCA_034694785.1). Classification (NCBI taxonomy): domain Eukaryota; kingdom Metazoa; phylum Arthropoda; class Collembola; order Entomobryomorpha; family Isotomidae; genus Agrenia; species Agrenia bidenticulata. The sequence continues at coordinate 10,203 of JAQFYM010002598.1, forward strand.
AGTTATTTCATATTGATTTCTCATTTAAAGGAGAAAGAATCGTAAAAATATACAAGAAGGTAAAAAACTAAACAATATTCTTTTTTTCTATATGTTAAAGCTTAAAATTATTCGTAAATTGAACTCTGCGCAAGTTGTAAAAAACAAATACACTATACGTATATATTTAAGTAACGTGATTATATTGCGTCGATTATTTTGCATAAACGAATCAGTGAAAAGCAGGCCTTTATAAAAGTGTTTAAAGGCTAATATGGATCCTGTTAAAATCATATTTGTTTAGTATTGAAAATTTGGACCTAGTTCGAGTTATAAGCTGCGACTAAAAGGTACATTTTAGTCTGTTCATCTAAAATCCCAGTTTAAATAAACATTAGAAAAACCAAAAATATAAAAGCAAACGTAAATATTGTTCTCGAAACCTAAAAAAAAGGTGGTTAGAAAAATTTAGATACCCAATCAAGGATTTTTTTTCATCAAGAACCGGATTTTATAGCAATCATCATTTAATAATTGCCAAAATAAGATTGCGTGCTTATTAAGCTATGCCGATACCCTAGTGGTAAGTTACCGTATGTTTAATTATCTGTATTTTCCTATTTGCTATAATTCTAAAACTCAGGAGATGTTTCATAAATATAATATAGCCAATAATTTCACTTTACGTATACTGTATTTTTTTTTTTTGCATATAATTTTTTATCACACATATTAGGTAATACCCTCATCATTTTACTTTTATACTTTTTATTAACGTTTTTATAGCTATATAAATTGTCATATAATCTTGATCGTACTGATTCTAATCTATAAAAGGGTTTTTACAGATATTTTAACAATAAAAAACAATATGGCATCTTAATATCTTATAAAAATAGACTCCTTTTATTTTTAGATATAAGCAAATTGTGTAGATCTAATGTACTTGATATATAGTATTACACATGGAAGGAACTTATTTTCTACATAAAAATAATTTCGAGAATTTTTTTTTCATATTATTCATGGGATCAAAAGTAAAATTAGGAAAAGCGCTTACAAGTGTAAAATTTATATTGCTTATATATAAAGGCATACCTTCAACTGTATTATACGCAATTTGCCAGATTTTTGTCAAAATTTAACGGTTTAATGTTTACCTCTTAGTTTTAATTTTATTTCTATAAAAGGAAAAATAAGCAGGCAAAAATGTCAATTTCTAATTGGAGTATGTATAGATTTTGTATGTAAGAAAAAAGTTAAAACATAAAAGTATTTTTCCAAATATGCTTATAGTTGGATTTTTACATCTGTACCTGCCTTTAGTGTAGGGAAAAAAAACACATTTATAAACTATTTTAATAAAAAAACGTATACAAATACATTTTTTCCGAAGCGTAGGAGCAAATTTATTTTAAAAACTAAAAAAAAACGGATACCAGAAAAACTTTATTAAAAGAATGAACTATTGCAATAACTAACTCAAACATATAGTTTTTAGGCACTTTTTATATTATATAGCCTTACATAGAAAATTGTATCTGTTTTTATCGTATAAAACCTCTCCTAGTTTTTTTTTCGTGCGTAGACACAGCATGAAATTTACGATAAGTAAAAAACATATAGGCCGTGTTTTTTGCTGATTATAAACAGTTTATTACATACTAGTTTTTTAAAATCCAATTTTAATACCTTGTGTTAAATATGTTTAAAAATATACATATAGATTCTATTTTTAGTATCAAACGTTTTAAATTAGAAGCGTTCATACCTATAGTAAAAACCATCGACCAATGAACAACCTTAATAAACGAACTATAATCCAAGTTTTTTTATTAAGAGTGGTATGACATTTTTTGTATAAAAAAAAGTTTTTTAACCTGATTAAAAATTAGGTGTTCAATTTGTACAAAAATACATTTTTCTCGTAAAAAAACTCGATGAAATTATTCTTTTATCTACCCTTTAATTATGGTTAATAGGAATATTACCTATTTAGGTATTTTTATTCCATAAACAAAGAATGTTCCTTACAAAGAGGAAAGTATATTATACCAAATATATATTGGGAGCCTATGAAAAAAGTATTATTGACACTTAAATCGGAATGGATAATATTACCTATTGCACAATAAAAGCATCTATCATCTAGCACCCTATTTTGTAAATAAATATCGATCAATGGAATGGAGTAAAGCTCTTGCAGATAATTTAGGTATATAAAAACACATATTTACTACAGTATGCTAACGCAAATATTTGATATAAAAATAATGTCAATATTTGCTCTATGGGGTTTGCAGGCATGGGATCTTTTGTTTTTCTTTCTTGTCTACGTGTTAACTTATGATTATGGTTGGATTTATTTATATATACAATGTAAAAAATATATTAATACATATGCATAAAAAAACTATAAAAAAGTACAGTGCAAATAAATACAAGTGTATCTATATATTATGGTTATTTGTTTTTTTACTTGCTCTTTTTGGTTCATCGTAAAGTTGTCAAGCTGTATTTATAAACCCACGGGAAACTATGTTGTAAACTAACCAAAATACTAAAAAAAGACAGAAATTATATATAGTATTTGTCATGAAGTAAATGAATAGGATTTATACCGTTGAAAGAATATTTTAGTTTACGGAATTTCGTAAAATTTTACAACTAGTGAAACGTTAACTGGTTCCTCTGGACGACTTAATTAGATACGTCAGGCGTTTTAGTATTTACCTGTGCACAAACAAAGCGCTTTTCAGGGCGAATATATATCAAAAATGTAGGTTTTTTTTTTTGAAACAAAAAATTTATACCATAAATAGGTGTATAGTTTTCTATTATAATATATTTCTATTATTCTATATTGTAAGGCAAACATTGTTTTATAAGCAAATTTCAATGTTTTTATAATGCATAACAGCGATATTATATCAAAAAGAGTTTTTTTTTTCTTATAGATGGAAAAAAATTACTTTTTAAACGGTATTTATATTTTTAATTTACACTACTTTTGAACGACTGTTTTGAACACAAATCATTTTTTTCTATCCAGGAATATAAAAAAAATGATTTTAATTTGTTTTAAAAACAAATAAAATTAAAATTAGTTTTAATTAAAATAAAATCTGTTTCTAGTTCATTATAAGCAGCCGCCTTTAATTTTTTTTAATGCAACTAATGCCATCGAAATATAAATTAATATCATTTTTCTAATATGTAAAATTTTTTATAAATCAATTAGGCGTATTGTTTCTATAAAAGAAGTAGGCAACTAGAATAAACAAAATTAAGTATTGTGTAAAGACAGTTAAATCTAACTGGTTGTTCGACATTCAATATGAAACACAAAGACTTTGTTGCGTATCCGAGTAATCACAAAACATGATAAAACCGGGTCTTTGTTACACGATTTTTTCAGAGTACTAGCAGAACACAGTAATTGCTATTTGTTTGTAATAAAAAACCAGATAAAGCAAATAATTTAATACAACAAAAAGATCTGATTATATTTAAGGTTTTTATATACGTGAATAAAACGAAATTAATAAAAAAACAAGTTTACAAATGTTTAGGTATCTAGTTATAAAAGAGGTTTGTACGTATCCAATTAAGCACATAGATCTTTTTATAGTGGTGTGGAAAGTCATATGTATTTGGGTTCATTTTTAGGAATAAGATAAAACAAAAATATCGCACTGTGATTTTATATGCAAATAGTGTCGTTTTTAAAAAAAAAGCTAGCGAATATGTATTTCAAAATGGAAATTAAGAATCAAAAATCGTTTAGCTGTTTTAAACTTTACTTATTTTTTTAATATTTGTAAAATTATAGCATAATATTTGTAAAATTATAGCATAACATTTTTAAAATAAAAGAAGCTTTGCTCAGACAGATTCCCTATTCTTGGAGCGTGTATTATTTGCACTAATGCAAGGTAAAAGCGTTCTCTAGATAGTCATCGAATGTGGGTCAACTGGTAAAATTAATATAGAATATTGTATTGATTCCGATGACATCCTATCGAAGAAAAGTATAAAACGCTGCATTTTTTCGTTGACGAGCAGTTGATATTTTCCCAATGTTACAATTATAATTTTCCATATAACGATTTGCCAATCTTTTAATATTAATCAATCACAAAAACAACAAATATAATATACTTGCAGAATTAAAATCTGCTCAAAATAGTTTCTAAGGAGCAACAATATACGATTGCCCGATAAAAATTGGTTTTCTTATACTTAGTTTGCTAAGTTATAGCACTTTTCTTGGTTACTTAAATTATTTAGAAAGTCAAGAAAGTATAGGAATAAAGGGTTTTTTATTTGTAAATTGGTACTATAGAACCATTTCTAAGTTAGGTTGTCTTAATTTTCGCGTATTGTAAATTTTGAGAGTATAACAAAATCAATTTATGGTTGCCACTAGGGTTGCCAAAATTGTTTTAGTTAAAACACCAGTTTTTTGGGATGAAATCAATAGAAAGACACCATAATATTGCTACGTAATAATTTTACAATATTTGATTATATAAGCTATGGTATGTATAACTTGCCACTTTTAAACGACAAAAAGTCTTTAATATGATTTTCATTTATATATTTTAGACTTATTAACTTTTTTTTTCGTTTATTATAAATATTTACTCGGATGTTTGCAAATGTTTTATTCTATATTATAAATTATAGACTTTTCGATATATTTGATTTTTTTTCATGATTCGCGTCAGTTTTGTAGTAAAGTTTACTTAATTGTAGTTTTAAATAAAAAATAGTGCAATTTGCCTGCACCATAAAAAAATTCTTATTTTTTTATGTATTCTGACGTAATTTACAACGCACATGTATAGCAAACAATATAGTGTAGTGCAATTTGGACAAGCGCAATCGGTTAAAGTATGCTTTTACTGTAAAAGATCATTTAACTCCTGGCCGGATATTTTATTTTTTTGAATTTTTCGTCTAAATAGGGGTATAAGTAAATAAATAATTCTTTTCAAAAGGGCTTGTCCTTCACTTTTTTATGACGTCTATAGACGTCATTGGTTTTTTTCACCATATGTAATGCTTTAAAAAAGATGAATATGAGCTCGAGACTTAATATTATGACTAGGGCGAACCAATTGCATTTTTAATCTAATAATATGCCTATTTTTTCTTTGGCGAAAATGCATATTTTCGTGTAAATTCATTTTAAATATGCATTTTAAACCCTCAAATTTTTTTAAACTTGGAACATGGTTCAAGCATATAAGCAAAAAAGCGTTTAAAAAGACAACAGGGGTATAAGAATTAAATATAAATTGTCAAAAATGGTAAATTTTTGTATTCTAAATTTATAAATGCATATTTTGGTTCGCCCTGTCATGACATTAGTAAATCTTATGTGTCCAAAAAATCGTGAAACTTACTAATATATAGAATAAAATATATATAAATATTTACATTATAAATTCTACTAGGCATATTTATTTATAATCTGGAATATCAACTATTTTTTTAATGGTAAAACTTGCTTGAAACAAGTTGCGATTTGCGCAAATCGGTTGGTCGCGCAAAGAAGTAATTATTGCTGCAAAATACACTATCGCAATCATACGGATGGCTATATAACTACAGCGGATTTTATATAATTTCCTATTATTTGTAATTAAAGATTTATTACCGGCCTTATGCATTAAAAACATCTTTTAACCTGCTTTGTAAAGCATTTTTTTGTGCCATACATATAAATTATTTTAACATTTCAAAAAAAAAATGCACTATTCGGGGATCGAACAATAAAAAAAGTTTATACTAAAGAACCCCTAAACAAAGAGCCATACAGACTTATACACAAAATTAAAATCAGAGTATTATGTAATACAAACAAAGCGTTTGTGGTACATTCTGATGCCTAATGGCGAGTTCCATTTTTTCTAGCACTGCTTGATTTCATATTAAATCAGGCTACACAAATTAGAACTGCTATTTTTTAGCTGTACTATTTCACGTCATGTCTCAATCGACATATTTAAAAGACCGTCCTAGCTTTCTCTGTGGTTAAAATCAAAATTGGAAGCGGTCTGCTAGATCTTCTAGCACTGCTAAGAAAAGCACTTCCAAAAAATAGCAGTGCTTGAAAATTTGGAACTGGACCTAACATTAACATTATCCAAAAACTACATAAGAACATATTAATGAAAATCCAATATATAACCTTTCTTTGTAGTAATACATATATATCATCTTTAGGTTTGTTTACTAAATCCATTTGTCAGAAAAGGATTTTTAAAGTCGAAAAAAAAATAAAATGACTAAATCAAAAAATTTACAATAATAGTCACCCATATTACAACATATGTTGCGATAATAGCGTTTAAATGTTAAAATTTTTTATTTTAAGTACTAAGTACAATGCTACAAAATAATCAAGCTAAAGAATGCGAAAATTTACGTAAAAAGTACATTATCTTGTTCATCTATATGTAGTAAACACTTTTATTATTTTATTATACTTTTCAGTATAAGATTTTCTTTGTTTTTGTTCATGACGTCTATAGACGTCATGACTCACTTTAGGGTAAAATAATCATGACGTCTTTAGATGTCATAACATACTAAAGGTTAAAAAAAGCATGACGTCGATATACGTCATTACCCGGCCAGGAGTTAAGTACCTTTATTCGTTTATTCAAACGACTCAAACAGTTTTCAGGTGCCATACAGTCGTATACGGTAATCAATATAAAAACACTATTTAATCTTGGTTTTCAAAACGCCTTATTTTCGGGACAAACAAACGCTTTTTTTTACAACGTCATGGATACAAACCTGTTTTTGCAACAAATGTTTGGCTGTGCAACCCTAGGTGCATCAATTTTGAGATTTTTATACAACAATTTTTCTGTATGCGCTGTGCCGTTTTTTTTTGTTTGTTCTTACGGTTTATTATTTATGCCCTCTAAAATTCTATGGCTAAATAAAACTCTTGCAGTATAAAAAAACATAATATGCTAGGTTAAAAATATAAAAGTGCTATACTTCGTGTTTAAAGGTTTTGAATACAGTATGCCGTTTTTTAAGGTGTAATTTTGCGTTTAAAATAGCTTTTTGTGTCGAAAAAAATAAAAGTTTACAAAAACTGGTATTTTACAAGTTATGTGTTGTTTTTACATATTACTAGCGTTAATTTGCTCGTCTTAGCAAATTATATTCGTATTTTATACGTTTCTTTTCCATTTTTATTTTAGGTGTAGTCAAACTAACGATAAATGAAAATTTTCATATATATCAAATACTATAATAATCACCAAATTGTAACTAGCGTATTTGGCACGTTATTACACACAAAACAAGAAAACTGGTACCAAAACCGTAGAAAGGCAACGGTGATGCCCATCCGTTTACAATAAAAGCAATTACTTTCTGTACCTCTAACCTGGGTATATTTAATACACTGTATTGTCCTAAGTTTTGTTAAACAAATACAAATTTACCTTATTCCAGTGTTTTGTTACACCAAAATTCAACAAGAATTTATAGGGCCTCTTATATACAAGCATCTTAAGTATACAGTTTTTAATACTAGAGTTATAAATAGTTTTACAATATGTAGTCAAAAACGCTTAACAATAGATGTTTAAAATTATAAAAAAAAACTTATCGAACATTTTATAGTAATTGCATAACAAATAATACATGATTAAAAAAAATTCTTGTTTAAAAAAAAGTCAGTTGCTTATAATAAAAAAGTTTAACTTTTACAATAAAAAACATTTTATCTAGAAATAAAGTAGGCAAAATGCGGTTAACCTAGCTTAAAAACATACTTTTGCAAGCTTTAAGTAGAGTTTTGCAAAACTGAATAAAAAATGCATAAAACAAGCAGTCAAGATATTTAATACATACAATTTATATTTCATTATGTCTTTATTTGTATTGTAAACACAAAATTATTTTTAAAGAACCGTACAATTTTGTTTTATTCGTATGCACTTTTAATTACAAATACCATAATATGCATAAGGTTCGAAATTATAACAAAAACGTATATTGCTCTATATAAATACAGATGCTAGACACGATACCATTTCAGCTTGCAATGCTGTTGTCTTTTAAAAAGTACATAAAAAATGTTTACCTACAAATAATCAAAAAAAATTGGCCTTTAAATAACCCATTTTAATACTATATGGTACCTAGGGTCTCCCAAAGACAGAGGCTAGAAGAGAGAAAATACATAAAACTTGTCTATAATTTTGATTACTATGCATTTGAGACAATGATATCAAAAAAAAGGTTTTTTTGTACAACAAAACAAATTACCATTTTTTAAAATACTTTTTTGGTAAAATTGGACAAAAATTTGCACCTTATGCATGACGGGCCTGACGGGAAAACCTTCTTTGACCCTCCCTTTGACAGTCCCTAATGGAACCGTGTTGTAGAAAAATAACTGGCAGTGTATTTTATAAAAAGTTTGCTATTTTTTCGTTAGTTTAATTATGTTGTTATTTTTATTTTTTGTATTTGACTTATAACAGATTGATTTTTTTTGACATTATATACACATTTTTCTTTTAAAGCTGCAAAATATATGTTCATTCATGTTGGAAGAACGCCAGTATTAAGAAAAGTAATTTACAAGCAAATAATTATTTTATAATCCTGTTATTTTACACACGGTAAAAAGTATATTTTTTAGTATTTTAATACTGCAAAAAGTAATAACCACCTTGTTAATGGGCCATTAAATTTATAGCAACAGCAAAAACAAGATTAAGAATTTTTAAGATACTAATATAACTGAAATTCATAGTAGTCTTTACTGTAGTTTATCCGGAAAATTTTTATGACAGGTTTTACAAAATCTTAAACAAAAGTTCTAGTAATGACAAAATATTTATAAAATAAAATTATAAATTCAAATTTATAAATAACTAACATGTCGTCACCAGTGGCTTGGTTAAGGTGCAGGCATTTTTGAACTATATGCCGTATTGGAAACTGCGCCTGGGATTACAAGAGGTTTTTTGCGTTAACTGCTGACGTCAAATATTCTAAAAATCCCAATTAATTAGTTGTATTACATAAAGAAGCATATTTATATATTAAAAATGTATTTACATAGCGCAAATATTTTTATCTAACCGTATTAAAAATACCCGATTAAAATGAGCGATGACGAAAACAAATTTTTAAATTTTCTTCTAACAAGCGATATTGACACATCTTTCAGACTCAAATCAGTGCGAAAATCCTTACGAGCACAATCACAACAGCAAGATAAAATAAAAAAAAACAGCCCCGCTTAGATCAATATCCAGAAATCCTGGATACAAAGGAGCAGAATCAGGTCATGAAAGCAAAAATGCCGTAGATGCCTTCAAAACGTTCTTTAATGTGGATTTAAAAGAATAAGTACTAATATAAATTAATAAAAAAATTGGCAAGAAGAAAAATAATCCAGATGAAACAAACAGCTGGTTTTAAAATTGTGAAATTGATTTTTTTATAGGAATTTTAATATATATTTCCAAAAACAAAAAAGTAAATTATAAAGACATTTGGAACAAAAATGAAATTGAGTATAGCCCCTTTATCGCAAGCAAAATTAAAAAACCTAAATTTATGTTTATGCACCTAGTTGCTCTCTCTTTTCTAGCACTGATATTAATTCCGAAGAAAAAATCATCCGAAGACCTAAAATAGTTAAAAACCTAAGCTCTTTAAAAAATTATGATCCTGCTGAAAATATATCAATTGAAGAATCATTGTGTAATTTTGCGGAAATCATCGAAATAAACTTAATTTCCAGATAAAACAGTTAAATTTGGAATCAAAATCTATAGTCTTTGTTGCTCTATAGCATAATATTTACTAGATTTATAAACTTGCGGGGAGAAGGAGACATTTTCAAATTTAGTGATGACAATGACAGATGATTATAACATATAATATAAAATTCTTCATATGGAATACCTTTATAATTCCAAAGAATTATTTAAATCACTTTAAAATAGAAAAATGTATACGATGGAACTCTTCGATACGATCGCGGTGTACAAAAGAACATTATGGATATTTTTCCAGAAAAAAAAAACTACAGTAAATGCTATAATATTATTCTGAATATTTATCATTTTAATTTCCATGATAAAAAGAATGTTCATTTTTTCACAACTGCGTATTGTCACAAAATATATCCCATAGAGACAACCCTCAAAATAAAGAATAAAAGGTAAAAAGAAAGGAAAGAAATTATAGTAATTTACTTTAAACCAGATGCAGTAATCCAGTATAATAAATAAATTAATGGACTAGACAGAATCAGCCAGTCTAATTTATATTTCATCATTAAAAAGCAAAGAGAAGCTACAAGCACAAGTAAAAATACATACAATTGAGCCTTTTCTGCATAGTTCATACGTTATCTGCAAAAAATGCACAAAATCATCTATTCAAAGAAGAACTTGATATCATCTTTATCAAAATCACTTTTTGCATTAAATCCAGCCCACGCTAAGACAGATCATTTTTGTAATCTTAAACCTTACTCATAAAGATGCGGTATGTGTAACAACAAAAGAGTTCAAAAAAAACCAATTATTTTTGCACAACATGTCAAATTCATCATCACTCTGGGGCTTGTTTTGGCAATTATCATCCTCAAAAAAATCTGATAATGAGGTAAGATATCTGAAAACGATAATAGTAAGCAAAAAAAATCAAATATACCAAGCAAAAGCCCGAGAAATCAGGATTTTACACTTTATAGTGCTAAAGTTTGTAAATAATAGATCAGGAGATATATCTTATTCGAAACATAAGTGCATTAAAAACGGAAAAAGTAAATTTATAATAAGAGATTGGCACAAATTCAATATACGCAAAAATAAAATACATATTATTCCAGTTATTTATCATTAATTTTTAGGTCATGAAATATACAATGGTAAATACTTTCGATGCCCGCAAACATAATATAATTAATAATTATTTTTTTTCTAACTATATTGTTTTCGCGACGTTATAAATTCTACGAAATATAAATAAAAAGTTTATGTTTTATTATATTAAAATTAAAATTCACTGTATAATATATGCTTCATGTATCATTCATCATTTTGTGGATACGCAAGTATATATATAACACAAATCATTGCTAAATTTTATACTATTTTATTCACTTTATACTTTATTTGTAATAAACATTTTAATACTTAGCTGAAAATAAAGTCGATATGGCTATGTTGTTTTTTATGTATGACTATGCGTGTATCTGGGCTCTAGTTGCTATCATATGTTACATTTTTCATAATATAATCACGTTGTGTGTTCTAAAGTACATCTGACATAAAGCCTTTAGTCTCTTCTCTCCCTTTATAGCAACCACTTTTAACACCAGATTAACACGTATCTGTACTCCGTCTATGCCTACGTTAGAAGTATCGGTATCAGCTTATGTATATTTGGGGGTTATTATATCACGCAATTTACATTTTTGCTGTAATTTTTTCGTGGGCCATCAACGTATTATCGTAAAAAAAGCTTTTTAAAAAGTATATATGAAAGTTTAAGTGACTGAAACAGTATATCAAAAATACACTTTAAAACATCTGTATGTTGTGAATTACAAAAAAATACAATTTATGCTCTAAAAATTAGGTTTTTAACCCATATTCCTGTAAATAACAACGACTAAGCCTAGTCATAAAAGGTTTTTGGCTACACGTAAGCTCGTCATTTCCCCCACTTTTGCAAAGAAACAAGTTGGGTCATGACTTCTATGACACTATATTTATGACAATGCTGGCCGAGTTATCAATGTAATAACGCAGATGAAAGTTGATTTACAGCGAACAAATTACGTGCTAGTTCGCATAAATGTATAAATTTAAGATTCTGGTAAAATGAACGTTTCTTTTGAAACAAAATCTACTTATATTAATTTTTGGAATGTTAATTCAATCCCGGGTTAAAGCATTTTTATGCTTAAGACGCCAAGTTCACGAAGACGTAGGTTTTATCTAGAGACATTAGCGTGCCTAGAAAAAAATAATACAAAAAATGGGCAGTTTTTTGCACAAAACACGGCGTAAAAACATAATTAATAGGTGTTTTGCACATTTATAAAAAAAATTCGGATTTTATAACCAATGCACTAAAATAAGACCCTCACCTAAAGTTCAGGCGTAAAATGTCTGTCAAAAGACAAGATAAAACCCCTCTGCCTTTCTAGGCACGCCACTGTCTATGTAATATTAAAAAAATTACAAAAGAAATTTTTTTATATAAGTCTCGTGAGAGTTTGCGGTTATTTTGTGCAGAAACATATTGCGTTCATACATGTATGTATATACCATTTTTTTGCATAAACCAAATACGGATACTTTGTCTATATTTTTCTTACAATGTTTAGTTTAAATAACACGTCTTTTTGTTTTTTGTTTAAGGGCTGTATGTTTATATGATCATTGTAAATTTTAGGGCCATTTATATACACAAAAGGGCTGGCCATTGCAGTTGTGTCAATTTTGCAACAATCTGTAGTAATAATTTTAAGATTTTTTTTTCGTGCACTTTTTTTATATATA